>JARHVA010001197.1:2570000-2647500 GCA_037957365.1 Torreya grandis
ACTTTAGATAAGGTTCAACAAACACAAGGATGTCTCCAAAAACTATTTAACAATTAATTATCCATATTAACTTTGCATATAATCATGCCTATTGTCTAAGCACATGTTGGACATAGTCATTAATGTATGAAGGATTATCATTGATGTCAAAGGTAGCAAGTTCTATTATGAATTAATGACAAAGGTCTTGAGTTTAAAAGACTTTTTGTAGATCCCCATGGAGTTGTGTGTGTAATTTGATTAACTATAATAATACAGGAATAGACATATGAATGTCTTTCTTCACATGGTTATCTTGATAAATAGGGATAAGTACACAGGTAGATGCTAACAAAATTTTCATATATCTGTTTGTGGTCTAAGTTCTAAGTCTTAAAGATGAGTAGGGAAACTTTTAAAAATGCATAAGGTTGTTCCTTAGCTAAAATCCTACTAAGTTTACATACTTATTCAATTTTGCACCTATGCATTTATTCAAGGAATTCTATTAGAGAAAGTGGTTTGGAAAATTCTTTTGGGAAAATGGTTTAGACTTTGTTAGACAAATTTTCAGAAACAAAGTTTTAAAAGGAAATGAGTTGAATTTGGAATTATTTCAAATAAATTTGTTTGGTGAATTATTTTTAAAAAATGGCTAAGTCTTTATCAAAAAAATTATCTCAAACAAAATTTTTGAAGGCATCTTTTCAAAATACTAAAGGGTAAGTGAACTATTTAAATTTTATAAAGGGATATTTTCAAAAATGTCAAAGGGTAAGTGAAATATTCAAAGTCTCTAAAGGGATATTTTTAAAATTACAAAGGGTAAGTGAACCATTTAATTTTTCCAAAGGGATATTTTCAAAATGCCAAAGGGTAAGTGAATTGTTCAAAGTTTTTGAAAGGATCTTTTCTAAATGTCAAAGGGTAAGCAAACTATTCAATGTTTTTGAAGTGTACTCTACAAAAGTTTTAAAGGGTACTTTAAAAAAAATTTGAGGGCATGTGACCCAAACAAAAATATTAAAGGACAGTTTCAGAAGAAGGGTATTAATGAATTCTTTCAGAGAATTTTCATTGATGAATTCTTTGGAAAATTTGTCTAAGGAAGGTGGACACTCAAAAAGTTCCCAAAGGATACTTTTTAATGGTGAGGACACTTACAGAGTTCCCAAAGGATAATTTCAGATGGAATGGACTCTTAGAAAGTTTCTAAAGGATATTTTAGAGTAAATATAGGTCACTTGAAACATTGTTGAAGGACAAATATGGAGTCTCATAGGTCATTTTCAAAAGTACCAAAAGATTAAGGTGAGTTAAAGGTTGAGCAATTTTCAAGAGATAAAAGGAGCAAAAGTAATACAAGAATGTCAAAGAAAATGAGATGAGGTCAATATGCTAAAGTTTAACAACCAAGCTAAGATAAAGATCATGCACCTTTAGAGATCAAACAATTTGTGGAAATATGGTTGAGAAAGATCCAACAGAGCACGGGGACATAGTGGAACAAAGTGATTGATGGCTATCAACTCAATGGAAGATTATGGATCAAGCATGTTTAAGTAAATCTAAAGGAGTGAAAGAAATCAAATTATATAGGAGATAGAGAGATGTAAAAAAGATATTGATGGTTAGAAAAAGAACTTTGAAATGGCATGAAGAAAGAAATCAAAGGCATGCATTTAATACATTCTAATGATTAAGTAGAGAAATAGACAAAATGGGTGATGAACTCAATATGAGTAACATAGCTCAAAATTAATTCATCCAATCAATTCATGATTAAGGAAGTTTTGCATTTATGTTTTGAATCTAGTAGTTTCCATAAATGGTAAAGAGACCTAAATATTATAGCATGAAGTGAAGTCATGTATGAACTGAGACATGGGAAATTGATAGGTCAAGTCATAGTTGACAAAAAACCAAAATGGTGCTAAAGGAGTATAGTTAAAGTGTGAACATGATTGGAGACATGAAACCCTAGATTCATTGTCTATATATATGATATCTTAAACATTATGAAGGGGTACTACTATTGTAATTGAAAAAGGTGCTATCAGAGTGAGTCAATGTATGTCAATTAGACATGTATACAAACACATAGTAGAAGTAGAAAGTCAAAGAGATATAGAGATGAAGATTTTATAAAAGGGGGTTATATCTAGACAAAAAGAGAGTGAGGTAGAGAGGAAAAAAGAGCATATAAAGAATGTGTAGAGATTGACCAGTTTGAGACTAGACTTGTAATAGGGAAATAAAACTAGATTCTTTCATAAATCTATCTTGTACACTAGAGTTGTAGCTCCATAGTTTTGATTGGTTGGTGCCTTCAGAAAAACTAAGTTAGTACTTAGGGGATTGGTATCTCCTAAGGATAGGTTTCCTTAAATGTAACCAATGTGGTTTTACCAGTGAGGTGCTTTAACTATGAGGCTAGATTAGAATAGTATATTCTAGTAGTTATTCTCACTATGGTTTTTCCCTCTGGGTTTTCCACATATAAATCTAGTTTGATGCTCTTTTATGTGTGTGTGTGATATTTGAATTTGTTATTTAATATGTATATGAATTTGTATATACTCTAAAAGGTTTAAAACAACTAATTTTAGATTATCTACTGATTCATTCCCTCTTTCAGTAGATAGTTATGTTCAATAATTGGTATTAGAGACTAGGATTCCTTAGGAGAAGCTTAATTATATCAAGTAAATCTTGGTTAGTGAACATAATGCATAGTCAAGAAGGATCCCCTTAAAATAAAACACCTCTATTTTATGGATATAACTATGCTTTCTAGAATATACAAATGGAAACATATCTATCCTAGTTAGGGTTTGATATATGGATGTCTATGGTAAATGGATACACAACTCCTACCATATCTCTTATTGATGAGGCCACAAAGAAGGCCTATGAAAATAATTCCAAGGTAAAGAATGTTATTCTCTATGGACTATCAAACTCAGATTTTGTCAAATTTATGCATTATCAAAGTGCAAAAGACATCTATAAAAAGTTAAAGAGCATCTATGAAGGAGATGACAAGGTGAAACAAGCAAATCTACAAAAATATAAATGGTAGTTTCAGAGTCTTAAGATGAATGAAGAGGAAAATATTTTTGACTACCTCCTCAAGGTATATGAATTAGTGAATGCAATCAAAGGTCTTAGTAAAGAAATGGAAGAGTCAACCATAGTCAAGAAGATCTTAAGATCTTTTCCATAAAGATATGATTCAAAAATATTTGTAATAGAGGAAGTAAGAGACTTGGATAAACTCACTATTGATGAATTTCATGGAACATTCATAGCCTATGAGATGAGAATGGGAGAGACTGATACTTTGAAAAGAGAAGCTACATTCAAAGTAGTAAAGCAGGTAAAAGTAGAAACATCTACATCTAAATTTGAGGAGACTGATCGAGGAGTTAACTTTGTCAAAAATTTGCAGAGAGGATTAGGTAAATATAAAGGCAAATTACCATTCAAATGTTTTAACTATGGTAAGGTAGGACACTTTGCTACCAGATGTCTATATAATAAAAGGGAAAATATTGAGCAAGTGGAGAGTAGAATAAAGGTAAAACCCCATAATACAAAAATGAGTAACTTCTTTAAGAATAAGAAAGGTTTATATACAAAAGGAGACATTGACTCAATAAAATATAGTGATAGTGATAGTTTAGATGATGATCAAGACTATGATTTTGTAGTTAAGGGAAATGAATTCTTGTTCATAGCTAAATAATTCACTCCCATAAATCAAGAACAAGACAAAGATGAAGATTGGGATGGTGAAGAGGAAGGTGAAATTAATCTAGAAGGTGTACTTGTTTGTGCTCTAGAAGAGATTAAGAATCTAAGAAAAGAGAACTCAAAATAGAAGAAGCTTGGGTAGAAGGAACTTGAAAAATATGATCAAATGATAGTGACTCAAAACCTCAATTTGAGGATGCTAAAAGTAAATAAGTAGTTAAGATGGAACTATAGTCCAAATCCAAAGAATGCATGAAGCTTGAGGCAGAAATAGTAGTTTGGAGGAAAGAAATTGAGAAGGAAGAAGGCCAGCTAGATAAAATGCTAAAGTTTAAAAATGGATTAGACATTATTAATGAGCTAATCAGTGGTCAGAATCTCTCAAATGAAAAATTGGGTCTCAACTAGTACATCAACTAACCTATATGATAATTTCAAGATAGGATGAGAAGCAAAAGTAAAGAAAAATAAGGTTAGTAAGGAAACTAAGAAAAATCCAAACAAAGATAAGGTGAGGAGAATGAATTTTGAAAAGAAACCTAAAATCAAAGATGCAAAAGGATATACTAAAGTGGCAGACTTGAAGAAACAAAAACATATAAAATTTTTATATACTACACCAATAAATGTTATGACCAGGTATTATTCATCCTTTTATGGTTATTATTACAATTTTAATCAGTTTGGTCATAGGGTTATTGAATGTAGAGTTGTATCTATAAGGACAACTAAATTTATAAGTAGAAACTCATTGCTTGAAATTAGATTCAAGCACAATATGTTATATTATAATAATTTTGGTCACATAGCCAGGCATTTTAGGACTAAATTTGTAATGTCAAAAATAAATAATGTAAAGAAAGGAAAGTCTCCTAATGAGAAAAAATATAAACAAGTCATTAATAAAGAAAAGAAAAGGACATATGAGAGACCCAAGGAAATGTGGAGAGTGAAGAATCAATCCTTGATTGCTTAAATAACACTCCATGCCAAAGATCATAGTTTATAGGTGATAGATAGTGGGTGCTCAAAGAATATGACTAGTAACAATAGTAAGTTCACCAAGTTGATAAATTACAAGGAAGAAATTGTTAGTTTGGGAGAAAAAACAATAGTAAAAATCAAAGGTAAAATAATCTTACACATAGATGGTAAGCTTCCTACACATTGTTTTTTTTTACGTTGAAGGACACAAGCATAATCTACTGAGTGTCAACCAAATGTGTGACAATGGATATAAGGTCATATTTGATGCTGAAGATTGCAAGCTAAAAAGATCTAACAAAATAGTTGTAGAAGGGATAAGGACCATTAATAATATCTACAATCTTGTTGAGGTAAATAGTAATAGTTTCCTCATAAGAAATGTGGATGAAAGTTGGCTATGGCATAGGAGAATGGGTCATGTAACTTTTGATAATTTAGTCAAAGTAAACTCTAATAAGTGTGTAAGACACATGCCCAAGATAACTAAACCCATAGGTACTACATGTAAAGAATGTAAATTAGGTAAGAAAACAAGGGTCAAGTTTCAAAAATAATAATATGTGACTATAAATACTCTACAATTAGTTCATACTAATCTATGTGGTCCTACGAGACAAGAAGATATAAAGGAGTTCATTACTTCATGTTACTTTTATATGATTACTCAAGGATGACATGGGTAACCTTTCTGAAGGAAAATTATCAAGTCTTTGAGAAATTTAAGATCTTTAGATCCATGGTTGAAAATGAAATAGGAAGAAAGATCAAATGTTTGAGATTTGATAAAGGTCAAGAATTCACCTCTAATGAATTCATTGAATATTGTTAGAAGCATGGGATTAAGAGGCACTACTCTGCTACAAGAACTCCACAACAAAATGGAGTTGCTAAGAGAAAGAATAGGACTATTAAGGAGATGCCTAAAATAATGTTGAAAAAGGCCAAACTATCTTATGGATATTGGAGAGAAGTAGTCCAAACAATAATATACATCCTGAATAGAGTTCAACTAAGGGTGAAAAGTGATAAAACCCCATATGAAATATGGTATGGAAATACTACTCTATTAAGTACTTTAGAGTGTTTAGAATCAAATGCTAAATTAGAATAAAGGAGGACAAACTAGGAAATTTTGAGTCAAAATGTGATGAGAGAATTTTTCTTGGTTACTCTACTCATAGTAAAGCCTATGTATGTTACAATAAGAGGCTACATAAAATAGTTGAAAGCATAAATGTCGAGGTCAAAGAAGGATTTAAACATGTTAAACCTAATGATGAGATTATAATTGAAGAATTAAAAGGAGAAAATAATGAAGAAGAAGATAGTGAAGAGGAGGAGGAAAAGATTGAAAAGGCATCCTAAGATTTGTTCAAAAGGATCATCACAAGGAATAGATAATTGGAAACAAGAATGAAGGAGTTTAGACTAGGAGAAGAGCTATAATGAATAAGGAGTAAGTTTTTCTCTATTTTTAGAAATTAAGCCTAAGACCTTTAGTGAAGCCAACAAGGATTAAAACAATTTAAAAGCCATGGAAGAAGAATTGATTCAAATAGAAAAGAAAAAAACTTGGGAATTAGTTCTTAGACCCTAAAAAAATAATGTGATAGGAACACAATGGGTTTACATAAACAAACTCAATAAAGATGGAGTTTTTATAAGAAAAAAAGCAAGATTGGTGTGTAAGGGATATGCACAAGTAGAAGGCATAGACATTGAAGATACATTTGCTCTAGTGGCAAGATTAGAAACTATAAGAATGTTTTTGGAATTTTATATTCATAACAAGTTCAAAGTATATTAAATGGATGTAAAGTCAGCCTTATTGAATAACAACTTAGAAGAGGAAGTGTAAATTGAATAAATAAAAGGTTTTCAGCTAGTAGTTGAAGAAGATTATGTGTGCAGACTAGAAAAGGCACTGTATGGTCTAAAACAGGCACCTATAAGATGGTATTTAAGATTGGATCAATACCTACAATAATAAGGTTTCAACAAAGAATGTGTAGACAATTTTTTTTACTTTATATTAGAATGTGATTAGATGTTGATTATTATTGTCTATGTAGATGATATAATCTTTAGAGGTGTTAATAGTAATACGTGTAAACCATTTTCTACAGAAATGCAAAGTGAATTTAAAATGTATATGTAGGGATAACTTTCCTTATTTCTTGGTCTATAAATTTCACAAACCAATGAAGGGATATTCATATCTCACACCAAGTATGCAAAGGAGGTGCTCAAGAAATTTGGAATGGAAGACAACAAACCAGTTAGTACTCCCATGATAACTAGATTCAAGTTAAGCAAATAAGATGCATCCCATAATGTAAATAGTACTATGTATAGATCAATGATAGGTATCCTACTATACTTGACTAGATCAAGACCAGACATCATGGAAGTAGTCTACATGGGTGTAAGGTTTCAAGTAGCTCCCAAGGAATCACATGTGAATTCTATGAAAAGAATCTTCAAATACATCAAGAGCACAATTGACTATGGCCTATGGTGTCCTACAAGTGAAGATCTCACTTTGATTGCATATATATATATATATATATATATATATATGTTGATTGGGTAGGAATTATGGATGATAAGAGAAGTACTAGTGGTGGTGCATTTTTTCTTGTAAATAAACTTATGTCATGGCTAAGTAAAAATTAATAATCGGTTACACTTTCTATAATAGAATCATAGTATGTAGGAGCAGTCACATGTTGCACCCAAGTCTTATGGATATAGTAGACTCTCAAAGACATTAAGGTAGAATACCAAGAACCTATTTCTATATTTTGTGATAACTCAAGTGCCATAAATGTATCTAATAACCCAATGATGCATTTTAGAATGAACTATATATCCATCAAATATTATTTTCTCAAAGAAAAGGTTGCAGATTAAGAGGTCAAAATTGAGTATGTGCCAACAAAAGATCAAATTGTAGATATATTCACCAAGCCTCTTCCCAAGGAGTAATTTGAGTATCTAAGAGAGAAGTTGGGAGTGGTGGCTCCCACACCACATCACTGGTTATTAGTGATAAGGCATGAATATATGGGGAGTATTATAGGAACACTATTAACTCTTGGATTAATAGAAAAGTCAATCTAGTTAGAAATGTGTAGTCCCTTTGTTATTTGACGATAAATTAGGTGACAAAAGGTGTATTGGCTCTTGATTATTATGTCTATCTATATATAAATATGTAGATTATTGATTGTTTTTTTAGACAAATGCTATATAAATGATCATTTATAGAATATTGAAGCCAGAGGAACTAGATTTAAATGTGTTTATGTAGATTTTAGGCAAATGTGCCATTGACTAAGGGGGAGATCCTCACAAGGTGTTCTAGTCTATCAAGTCTAAGGATCAGAACAACCAAGATGATAAAAACAAAAATAATATTATTGACATATTATGCAAGAGACTCTTTGTCATTAATGTCAGAGGGGGAAAAGTAGAATGAAGATAAAGAATTAAAGTCATTGTAATGATGTGTTGCCATCAATGATAAAAGAGGGGATTGTTGGACATAGTCATTGATGTATGAAGGATTCTCATTTCTCAAAGGTAAAAAGTGATATTATGCATTAATGAAAAAGGTGTTGATTTAAACATACTTGTTATAAATTCCCATGGAGTTGTGTGTGTAATTTGAATGACTATGAAAATATAAGAATAGTGATATGAATGTCTTTACTCACATGGTTATCTTGAAAAATATGGCTAAGTACACAAGTGGATGTTAATAACATTCACATATATCTCTTTGTGGTCTAAGTTCTAAGTCTTAAGGATGAGTAGAGAAAATTTTACAAATGCATAAGGTTATTCCTCAGCTAAAAGCCTACTAAGTTTCCATAGTTGATTTTGCACCTTTGCATTTATTTGGGGAATTCTTTTGGAAAAATGGCTAAGTCTTTATCAAAAAAATTATCTCAAACAAAAGTTATGAAGGGATATTTTCAAAATGCTAAAGGGTAAGTGAACCATTCAATGTTTTTGAAGGGATATTTTAAAAAATTATGAAGGATAAGTAAACCACTCAATATTTTCAAAGAGATATTTTAAAAATGTTGAAGGGTTAGTGAACCATTCAATGGTTTTGAAGGGATCTTTTTAAAATGTTGAAGGGTAAGTGAACAATTCAAATTTTTTGAAGGGATCTTTTCAAAATATTGAAGGGTAAGTGAACCATTCAAAGTTTTTGAAGGGTACTTTATAAAATTTCTAAAGGGCATGTGACCCAAAAAAACTCTAAAGGATAATTTAAAAATAAGGGCATTGATGAATTCTTTTGAAGAATTTTCATTGATGAATTCTTTTGGAGAATTTATCTAAGGTAGGTGGACACTTACAAATTTCTTGAAGGATAAATTTGGATGGAGATGACACTTACAAAGTTCCCATAGGATAATTTTTGATGGAATGGACTCTTACAAAGTTTCCAAAGGATATTTAAAGGAAATATAGGTCAATTTCAACATTGTCAAAGGATAAGTGTGGAGTCTCATAGGGAATTTTCAAATGTTTCGAAGGATCAAAGTGAGATAAAGCTTGAGCAAGTTTAAAGAGATCAAAGGAGAAAAATCAATACATGAATGCTAAATAAAATGAGATGAGGTCAACATGGTAAAGTTTAATAACCAAGCCAATATAAATATCATACATCTTCAGATATCAAATGACACATGAGAATTTGGATTAGAAAGATCCAGCAAAGTGTGAGGACATAGTGGAATAAGGTGATTGATGGTTATCAACTCAACAAAAGATTATGGATCGAGCATGTTTAAGTAAATCAAAAGGAGTGAAAGAAATCCATTTATTTATGAGATAGTGAGATGAAAAAAGGAGCTTGATTGTTATTAAAATAAATTTTAAATGGTTCAAATAAATAAATTAAATGCCTATAGTTAATACATTCTAACAATGAAGTCGAGAAATAGATAGAATGGGTGATGAACTTGATATGACTACACAAAGCTTAGAATTGATCGAGCTAATCAATCCGTGATTAAGTAAGATGGACATTTATGTTTTTAATCTAATAGTTTCCATAGATAGTAAATAGACATAGACATTACAGTGTGAAGTATAAACTAAGAATTGAGAAATTTATAGGTCAAGTCATAGTTGAGAAAAATCCAAAATGGGGATAAAGGAGTCTAGTCAAAGTGTGAACATGATTAGAGACATGAAACCCTAGATTAATTGACTATATATATGACATCCTAAACATTGTGAAGGCTTACAACTATTGTAATTGAAAAAGGTGCTATTAGAGTGACTTAAAGTGTGTCAATTCAAGATGTATGTAGACACAGAGTAGAATTAAAAAGTTAGAGAGACAAAGAGATGAAGAATTTTTAAAATGGGGTTATATATAGACAAAAAGAGAGTGAGGCACAGAGTAAGAAAGAGCATATATAGAATGTGTAAGGATTGAGAAATTATAGACTAGACTTGTAACAAAGAAATATAATTGGATTCTTTCATGAATCTATCTTAAACAATAGAGTTGTAGGTCCATAGTTCTGATTGGTTGGTGCCTTTATAAAAATTGAGTTGGTGCTTAGTTAGGGGATTGGTGCCTTCTAAGGATAGGTGTCCTTAAATGTAACTAGTGTGGTTTTGCTAGTTAGGTATTTTAACTATGAGGTTAGATTAGAACAATATATTCTAGTAGTTATTCTCATCATGATTTTTCCTTTTGGGTTTTCCAAGTATAAATCTGGTGTAATGTGCTTTTGTGTGTGTGTGATCTCTACATCTATTCTTTAATATGCATATCAATTTGTATCTACTCTAAAATGTTTAAAAGAACTAGTTTTAGCTAATTTACTGATTTAACCCCCCTCTTAGTAGATAGTTATGCTCAATAACACAAATGCCTTATAATAATCATTAGTAGATAACATGCCCAAACTATTATTATTATAATATTAATAAATAACCTCTAACTATTTAATGGATTAATATAGGTTATTTATCTTATTATAAATGATAATAATAACCTTGTAATCAATAATAATCACTTGACATATTAATTAAGCAATGTAATATAATCTATACAACACTCAACCATATTAAAGACACTAGTAAGTCAAGTACAAATTCACTCAACCAATACAAGAAATATCATCAACTACTATTAATGCAATCACACAACTAAATCCAAATAATCCTCAAATATAAAATAAGATCACAACATAAATGTATACTATAAGTTGAATACATACTACAACTATCTAAATCACTCAAATAAATACAAATCATTCAAATCTATTATGGTGCATGCGTATGTTTCCATTTTTTCTCTTTGTCATCCCCCAACATATCTATATACATCATCCTTTTTGATGATGCTCACCCTCTAACATACTATGAGGGATGGATATATGATACATCCACCTCAAAGAAATGAATGTAGTTATCCTAAAGCATAATTATATCCATAAAATACTATAATACAACTAACAATATGGTAATCATGTACATAATATAAAAGTACTACTAACTCCATATCTAATCAATCATGTAAATTTAAGTAACATATAAGAATCCCATAAAAAAAATATGAATTAAAGTTAAATCAAAACTATTTTGAATGAAATAACATCCATGATAATCAATGAATCGATAATTTTTTAATCTTATAGACAAATTGGGATGTTATAATGCCCCTTTCAAATTTAACCTCTATAAATTAAAATCTACCAAGGTATAGTATTATATTGTATGTAACCCTAGATCATTGATATAATGATAAGCATTGATGAAAGTGTGAGGTTGAGGGTGAGGAAGCACTAAATATGCATTAAAATAAACCAGGTATAAAATATGAAGTGGAACATATCATAGGCTAAAAACCCACTTCTCCCCTTTACATGAGGTAGTTACTTGATTCATTCAAGTGTGTGCACCATGAGTGATATAAGTTGGTTGTAGGATATTTATTCATAATTTTCACCTTGTATATTAATTTTTTTACATGCTTATTAAAGGGTTTTATGAAAAAAACCATTGTGTAATTTATATTGATGTAACATTGTGAAATGATAATGGGTCCTCTAAGTTGGTTTTTATGTAAAAAACATTTAAGAATGTTGTACTTGATGAAAATCATGCATGTATTGGCTTGTAAATGAATGTGTTTTGTGAATGAGGTAATGTTTATTTTACCTATGGAACTATTTCGGAATGAATATTATGATTTGTTTAAATCATGACTATAATGTATTCTTATGATCAAAAAGAGAAATGTAAAGTCCTAATAAGGTATTTTATGAATTTTAGAATGCTACGAAGAGGTATGTGTAGAATAATTATAATTATGGGATCCTTGAAACCATCATGTGAGCTCAAAAAATCTATGGAAAACATGTTGTAAAATAGAAGGGTTACATGTGAATGCCTAGGATGGCTTATTTTACATTCGGTGTAGTTGGTGTGAGATGATAACACTGACCCAAAAATGATGTAATTTTGATAATCATAGTCATATGGTTTACTATTTTTTTATCACTCTAGGATGAATGAAATTTTTTTTGCCTAAATCATAATAAAAAGTGATGGAAATATCACCTATAGTATGGTTACTATAATACTCTATTTTTTTGTGGTAAATGTTATAAGGGAAAATGTAATATGTGATGTTTTACTTATTTTTGAATAAAATACCACAATAAAATGTGTAATATGATTTGAGTTAGTTATTTTATGGTCAATCAACATATATCACAAAATTAACATTTAGTAACTGACACTAAAGTGATCAAACTATTTTATAGTTTTAGAAGGACTACCCTAGAATTCTAATGCAATCAATCACATATCCATGTCAAGATGAAAATTGAGCATGAAATCACTATATTTTTATGTATTCTATTTTAAATTTCTGAATTTTTCTATTAATTTACACTTATAACGGAGTTTAAATAAGATACATTGAATGTGTGTGTGTGTGTGTGTGTGTGTGTGTGTGTGTGTGTGTGTGTGTGTGTGTGTGTGTGTGTGTGTGTGTGTGTGTGTGTGTTCTATGTTTCCTTCTTAGGAATTGGAATGGTGCCTTTTTAATAAGGGGTAGATGTTACATTCCACAATTTTAAACTTCTCTAATTAGTAAGTTTTTAAATTTTGAGACTAAATGGGTGGCTTCAAAGTAAATTTATAGGTTTTTAAAGTATTAGTCATCAAAAATAATCGTATTCTACACCAATATGATTTCTTGGCATGATTGATTATTCTTCAAGGTGTTTGACATTTTGGTAAGAGGGCCTAAATGACTTGAAATGGAAGATATATATATATATATATATATATATATATATATATATATATATATATATATATATATATATATTCAAGTCCCTAGTAAAACCATGAATGTCATCTTAAATAAAATATATTTATAATGGATAAGTTGATCAAAACTATAATAAGTTCCTTTTGGACCCCAAAAAGGTCTTGTGAAGGTTAGGTACACCCATCAAATTAGGAATCAAGAGGTTTTACTTTTATTAAGTCAAACAAATAAAATTATTGAATAAGTTCAATAAGACATTATTATAATTTAAATATCATTACATTTTTTTACAAAATCAACCCTTCCTTACATGGAAAACCATTAGGTCTTCTACATGGTCATAAGAGACACTATTTCACCTCTTGGGAGTAGAGATGGAAGGATGAGATTCAAAGTTGCTATGGGGATCTATTACACCAAACCATAAGATAATAGTTTTTGGTTGCATTTCATAAACAAGTTATCTATGCCCAACATGGTTATACATTTTCTATACAACAGGGCATGTTATTTTCACTACATTTGGTCATTGTTTTATGGATGTCCATGTCATTTTTGCAATGTTCTCATTTATTTGATATAATTTGGGAAGGAGATAACCCCAAAATAAAATTAGGGCATGTTACTCGTCCTACTCTAGTTAAAATATTTATGCATTCTAATTTTTAAAATAATAGGGCTATTATTTTAGTTTTCATTGGGATATATGGCTAGACATGTTTACATAAAAAGCATATCTGAGCCTATACTGTAATATGGGTGAATGTATTTTTGGTATGCAAGTAGAATTTTGTATATTTTGGTTATGATGAAATGAACTAAATTATTGTTTGACATGATCTAGTAATTACAAATGTTGAAAGGGTTTTCAATTTTATTATACAAAATGGGTAAAGTGATTTCCCTTTTTATGACATTATTAAATGCATAATTTTTATTTTTATCTCCTTTCTAGGTTATGCCAAATAATTAATCTTGCTAGTTAGGAAGTAACATAAAGAATCTTCTTAAGGTAAAATAGTGTATAGAATCAACCATCTTTCATTAACATGTTTGTGGCTATTTTGACATAGGGATTCTTGATTTGTGTAAAATATTTTTTTGCGTCATTATGGGTTCAACTTGTTCTATGGAAAAGAAATTGGGAATATTTATTGTGAGTACTTTTGGAGATTGGTTGATGAAAATTATGGATTTTTTTATATTATATTATATTATTATATTAAGACCTTGTTGAATATATATTCCTAAAATTGTTAGTTATCAAAAAGTGGGTAGCATAATGGTAGTTTTATGGCTAAAAAACCTAAAAAGGATGATACAAATACTATTATAAAATAATAAAAATTATAGGTTGAGTTATATGGTCTATTTTTTCAATAAAACTATTTCCTTTATGGCATCATAGTCTTTATGTTTTTACATATTCTTAATTTTTTGGGCATTATGTGAATAGTTGTTGTATTTTTTGTTTTCTTTTGAACTCCGTTTGTGGCTTCTTGAAGCAATTGGATACTTATATTAAATTCAACCATGATTATTTTTGGGTAAAATATGTGTGAATGACTCTATCAGATTGATAGATGCTTGATTTTCATGTTAGGCTATCATGTTTCAAGACCTTGTGATAATGTTGTGGTCATGATTCTTTTTGGTTTATGTGCACCTACCTATAGGATTTGGGGTTATTTTGTAAAAAAAATATAGAAGTTTATTATTGGTTGTACATATCCATTTATATGATTAAGATGGACCCTTATTTCACTAAAATTTTGTTTAGATTTGAAGGCAATCATTCTTAATATTAATAAATTGAGTTTCTATTTACTTTAATGATTTTTATTGGTTGTAAGTAATCTTCTAGCTATTATAGATTACACTCCTTATTGAATTAGTACCTTGGATGTATGCTAAAATAGAAGAGTGTATCAAAAAAAATTAGAATGGATTTATTTTAATATAATATTCATACTCTACTTTATATAATAGATCCCTTAGCTGAATAAGATACATGGGATGTTTTCCAACTATCATAATTTTGAAATTTGTTCGTTTGAGATTTATTAGTATTTCATTGAATCATTAATTATATCTTTAAGGATGGTTGAAAACTTGTTTAATAATTGGGTGAATTCATACTTATTGGCTTTGAATTTATTTTCCTTTTTTTGTGTGGTTCGAATGAAAATGTTTTTATTGCTCCTTGTTATGGGTTGTCATTATGATTCTAGATGAATACTATAAAAAACCTATGTTGGGATAGGTTTTAAGAATAACAATTTATGATTGAAATTTAAGTAAGAGGGTGATTGTGAGTTAGAGATAATAGACAGGGACCCTTCAAAATTATTATATTCCATTTTTAATAATATTTTTTGTATTGTATACATTTATAAGTATGGGTTTACTAGTGTGCTTATTGATGTATTTTGGTGTTGAACTTGTTGTTGATTGATTGAATATATATTTTTATGCATGTATGGAAATTAGTTAAAAATCAACCTTGAGTGGCTCTTAACATGTAGTCTAGTGTTCATGATATCTAATATGGTCCCTTGTATGGGTAGAGTTTAACTCCTATTGAAAGGATAATATGTAAATAACAATATATTGATGACCATTAATTCACTTTTGTTAAAATCTATGATAGATGTTGGTTTTAATCTATATTTATGTTACATTAGAATTAGACTATAAGTAAATAAGAGAATAAAAATTACTCTTTGATAAATATATGTAATCAAGTGAATTTATCAAGTTGGATTCACATGAATGAACATTCTATTATAAATAGCATTGAATGTGGTATGCAATTAGTTTGAGGAAAAAAGGTTGGTAATAAAATATAAGGGTCTAATAGCCATAATTGTATGATATGGTTATTTAAGGATTATAGGTAAGGTGGCATTATATGGTACAATAATAATAGGGCCACTCACAAAATTTGTATGAGTTTAAATTGAACTTTTATGTGAATTGTTAACATCTATACCATAATAAATATTTAAATGGTTGGTTGAATCACATTTCATCATAAGTATGGATGATAGAAATATTATTACATAAATATTAGATTTACTGTAAACCCTTACATTTTAAGAGGAAGATGACTATGCAGTCATGTGATGACATGGGACTTAACATGTTTTTCTATATGGAAAGACTTGTCCCAATTAACCATTAGGTGATAATTTATGAATTTGGTATTTTTTTTGATATTTTTTGTGCTTTCACTTGAGTTAATAATCTCCTTATATTGTGATTCCAATTTACATTGTAATGGATAGACATCTTGAATGAATTTAGGAGTGGTATAGTTGTTCAATCATTAGAGTCTACTATATGACATTTCAATTATTATATGGTCCATTCAGATTTGAACCAGATGGGTATTTGGATTTTAAATAAATAATAATAATGCCTCTATTATTAATTAAAATCTTATAATACATTGATATTGGAATTGAAAAATAAATGAATTATGTAACCATGAGAATGTATGTTTGTTAGTGGTCTTGTATGGGTGCTCCTAGTTTACTTTTTATTAATCTTGGTTATGATATTTAATATACATATGTTTTCTAAATAAATTAAGTTTGTAATCATAATTTTAAAATTTATGGATGTTTAAGTATGAAAATATTCTAATCCTAATTTGAAGCTTCATTATTGGCTAGTACAACCCTTTTTAGATTTTAAAGTGGCCATGGTGAAAAATAATGTTGGTTCATTTATTATTTTAAATAATATGGATTATTTTTGAGTTAATAATATCATAATTTTTATTTTATAGTCTAAAACTTTCTATTTATAAAGGAAGTTTTTCATGTTAAAAACAACTTCTTTTCCATAATGAGTCATAGTGACTTAAAAATATTAACGAAATTTATCCTCAATTATAAGTTCATCATCTAAGATTATGTTAGAAAGGTTTTATAAATGGAAAATGAACTTGTAACTATCAATGGTTTCATATACTCCATTATAATTAGGGATTAAGGTGTTGTAATATGTTTATTTTTCTTAAAAGACCATTTAACAACTTGATAAATCTAGTCTAGATAACTAATCAAATAAGGATTATGATTTTCAATTTGATAACCTTACATGCATATAATAAACTTTTGATCTAATAAAATTGGGGTTGAACTATCTTGTCTCGCTCAAAATAAAATTCAAACCATGAAATAAATAAGTGACACAAGATTTTATGGAAAATGAATGGTTATGTGAATACCTTAACCTTGGGTCCTCATGTTTATTGATCTATTATTCACCCTTATCATGGATCATAATTTATATAAATTTATTGGTATGTAACCAACATTGAAATTATATTTTTATCCACTTGGAATAATGTGGTAATTAGAACCCAATTTATTTAGGTTGTAGCTAAGTAGTGGATTTTAAATCACTTTTAGAAGTTTGATCATTTGTTTATGTAATCAAATTATGAATTATAGTAGGTGATCAAGTAAATCCTACAAATTGGATTATTCCTTATAAACTTGTTAGGTGTAAATTAGTAAAAAGTGGTGCTCTTTAATCAATGACTTATCTTGGTTTAGTTAAGCATTATATAAAATATTTTTTAATGCTTAATGGAACTTACGTAATACTTGTAATTGTGATCTAACTCTTGTTATAATAAGGAATTAAGAACCAAATTATGTCTTTTTATATTCTATAAAACCTCCTTGAAAATTTGGTAAAGATCAATTTAACTCTATTCTTAAGGATTGGGATCCTTAGTTCTCTAAAGTTATTTACAATAACTTAATAGAAATGCTTACCCCTTGATTAGTTTCAAGATGAAAATAATCATTTTTAATGTCTATCAAGTGCACTCCCAAGACTTATGATATTTAAAGTAAGTTTATTAATTAAAATTTTCTCATGAAATTCTAAAAAAAAATTGTGGACAAATTGGGTTATTTCAAAGGCATAACTATGAATCAAGTTTGGTTAACACTATTGCAAAAAAATAGCACATGAGAGACAAAATTATGGAACTAAAATTATAATAGCTATGGAGTCATCAATAATGAAACTCATGACTTAATACTGAGAATAAACTTGATTACAACTGCATCTTCTAAGTCATATGCCTACTGACATAATCATAGAAGTGATTCCTAATTAAAATTAGGAAAGTATAGAAGTTTGGGAAAATACCTAAATAGGGAAATGGATCCTTGTTAAAACTATTTATAACCATACTCCCCTAATTAAAATTTTAAAATTTGAGGAAGATGTTAATACAAACTAAGACCTAACTAGGTAAAAAATCTTGATTAACAAAAGGAAGAACCTCTAAGTTTTTGATAGACCTATTGAGGGTTTAAAAACAAAAATACAACTACAAAGTGTTCTTGAATGTTCAAATACCTACATAGGATTTTGAAATTTTTATTAGAACTAAAATTTCTCCAAGATTTGATAGATGAACTATTTGACTAAAACACCAAATAAAACACAACTTTACAAGAAAAATGTGGAAAGGGAAAGTCATGAGCATTAACACGAGCATTCCATTTGGATAGTGGATAACATGGAATATGAGGAAACCACTTTTGATAACACACATAAAATAGTAATAGGAAAACAAAAATGTAGAAACAAACACTCTATTTTTATGTGATTCAATATATCATGTCTACCATGGTGTTCCTCCATCAGTTTGCCTAGATAGGATTGTGAATAAAATACTTAAAATAATTTAAATATTTTATAGGAAAAAATTCCAATAAATATATATGGTGGCATAGTTACAATAGTTACATTAATAATATAAAGGATGATAATGTCCTAAGATTATTGCGTCTCATTTAAAAATGTCTAGACACAGTTGAGGAGGACCAACTATAATGATTCATCCAAAGATATGATGAAGATTGTGATTAGTTAGAGGGAAAACAAGTTTGTGGAGTTAATGTCACTGAATGTAAAGGATGTGTTGAATATAAAATTGATGCTAGTGAGGATATGCTCTTAAGAGTTATCTAATGAATTTATAAGGGCACAACAATGGACTTACCATATTTTTTGAGATGTTTTAATCCAAGTGAGCTTACTTATTGGCTCACTGACATGGAGGAGTGATTTTAATATTAATACATTAATGATTGACAACATGTCAATATGGCTTAGGATAAGTGAAAATGGTATGTAATTATATGGCAAAAATAATTTCAAAATGAATGGATCAAAAAATGGAATGATAATATAACAAGATGGGATAAGGTAGTTGATAAACTTAAAAATAATTTATTTCATAGATATTAAAATATGTAACTATTTAATAAACTTAAAAATATTAGGTAGATGGATTTTTCATTTAAATAATAAATTGAACAGTTATATAAGATCATCATCCAGTCTAGTTATAATGTGGTGGTCAAGGATGAAGTGACACAATATTTCAATGTTTGTCAAGAAAACACAAACATTGTGTCTTTTGTGGATTTTGTATTTAAATTATACCAATTCTAAACTAATATCCCATTATCATGAATTATTTTAGTCTTATGTCTATTCTATCACTATAATTTGTAGACATTAAATATTCTATGTCAGTCCTTATTTGAGTCACAAGAATCCTTAGTCATGGTTCTCTCTCATTATATAGTTTAAATTATTTTGGATAGGATCACCCTATTTGGACAACTATTCTCTAATATGTTTTCAAAAATTATCTCTCTTGTCCACCAAAAATTTCAAAACTCATTTTCATGCATGTTCCTTTTGGATCTCTTTTTATGATTATTTTACCATCATTTGAGTTAGATGGTACTTCAATGGGATTTATAATTCAAAATTTAGAGTATTATATTAATAAGGGTTCCATAAATAACTATACATATAAAATTTATCAATTTTTCACTATCATAATAAATAAAATCACATGATATCAAGCTATATCTTTGTATTTATCTGAAGTTTACATATATCACATTTATATTGCATGATTTAACCAAGAGGAGGTCCTAGGTGAAGAGCATTGAGATCTACATCAAATATTATCTAGTTACATAGACACACATTATAGGGATAACTTCATCAAATTGAGGTCCATATTTTAGGTTATCTATGTAGCACCTAGTCCAACAAGGTTTTGAGGAAGCTCAGCCATTCCCACTTCCCCATATTTATCCCTTTTATATTTTATATATTTATCTGTACAAATTGACTAGGGTTTTTAAGAATAAAATGTGAAATAAAATATATAATCATGAAATTTTATATCCATGCTGGTATTAAGTTAACCTACAGGTGGATTGACATAAAATCTTAGTTTATACTTTTGTTACAAGAGTAACCTCGACAACTGCATAAGAACAATATAGCAGTGAGAACTAATAACAATAAAAAACTCTTTTACTAGGTATACATTATAGTCACATATTCAAATAAAATAGTGTCTCAATAAATTTAAATATCATATACAATCATACATAGCTTTGTGTATCCAGAAGATAGAAGTTGCTCATCAAGTTTATATTATTCATCAAAAAACCTACTTACTTGATATCATTTATTTATAATTAAATACATAACTAAATTCCCATGTTATTATAAATTTATACCAATTAATAGTTTTATTTGATTATATTAAACAACATTAATAAAAATAATAATAATATGTTTTGGTGAACCCATTTTATTTATCAAACATACCCAAAATCTTACTTTTCTCTCTAGTTTTTGCATCTTCAAAGTCCTATTCTTAGGGATTAAAATTATATTATGATTTACCTCTTATGTTTAATTTTATATTATAATCACTCTTTATTTTCCATCTCATTCTAATTTTAGTTTTTGTAAAATTTAAAATATATACCAAGGAACCTCCTTCCCCTCATTCAGTTGATGAGTTCATAAGCATTCCTTATAATTATAATAAGTAATGGATAAATTACCAAAATATTATGATAACTAACAATAAATAACATGATTATATATTTAATTATTATGATTATTATTTATCATAATGATATTTATGATTAATATTATGTTAATGATGATCAAAATGTTAAGGAAACTGGTATAGACGCATGATTTTATCCTACTTTTTCTTCTAATTCTATTCTGATTCAATAAAAAAAATTGAAAATAGATATTAAAAATATAACATTAAAATTTATGAATTAATTTATTATACTCATAAATCATCAAAAAGATTCAATTTTTCACAATATAAAGAAAATAAATCTAAAATTCCCTTACACGAGGAAAATTATAATGTTGGAAATCAAAAATTAAATCCTACTTATAATAATGTCTCTTTTACATATTATTAAATTTAGATAAGGTTTAAATTTAAAATTCATCGCTTATAATTCATCCTTATCATACTAAAAATGTTGACATTTCAAATGATCAAGATGAAACTTGTATTCCTTTCAAATGTGATAATACTCTAAATAAAGTATAAAATATAACTATTTCTCCTTCCTTATCCTTTTATCAAAATAATGATGTTTCAATTTGTAATGATGATAATTAAATAAATAATTTAATTAATATTTCATATGATGAAGACTTGAATGACATTGAAAATATAAATAAATATCTTACACCCTCTTCTAGTGAACATAAATGTGTAGATTTTTCAAATGTTGGTTTCACAAGTCAAAAGGAATATGATGATGATTAAAATTTGAATAATCATGATTAATATGAATATATTTAAAATTAAATTATATTTACTACATATATTATTATTTATTCTTTACCGAACCCTCATGTTGATGTTGCTACTATTTCACATGGTAAATAAAATGATAATTTTATTTGTGATATTGTCATTATAATAATAATTATATTCTTAGTGTTATTAAAAAAGATAAAATATGTGAGCATATAGATTCTAGCGATGAAATTAATAGTGATATTTATTATATTTCAATATAATTTCAATGCCTTTGTAAACTATATATATATATATATATATATATATATATATATATATATATATATATATATATATATATATATATATATATATATATATATATATATAATAACAATGTAACTCCCAAAATCACGTCGTAGGTTTGAATCTATTTTGAAATCCTTTCTCCTATGCAAATTAATATACCAATGGATAAAATTAACAATAAAATTTGATTATTAAATGATTCCCTTAACTATATAAATGTGCATTTACAGGAGGTTCTTTCTCTTATACATGTAACTCGTGCTTTAAAACATAATGTGCATCAACTTACTTTGAAAAGAAAGACATATCATTATTGGGTTGATTCAGATGTTATCCATGGAAATACCATAGTACACAAATTTTTTTCATTCCCATTTATACATTATTATAATATATAAAAAATTCATAAGTTAAATGGAAGTGGTGATACTTATTTGCATACTATATTACATACAGCTTATGAATGGTTGTAATGGCAATTGAATTTTATTACAGTTGCTTCCAAAGATCTTAGGGGATGACGCATTAAATTATTTTCAACATTCACTTCCTAGTGGGTCTCTAAATATATATTAGGAACTAAAATAAGTATTACCTATGAATTTCATATAGAATAAGGGGACTAATGTCACATATGAGATATTACCATAATTACATCATGGAAAATGAAACCTAGTTTATGATTAAATATCATGGTTTAAATCATGCATGTAATAGTTAATCTATCAACCAATTTTTTTGGAGATAATATATATATATATATATATATATATATATATATATATATATATGTATATATATGTATATATGTATATATGTATATATGTATATGTGTGTGTGTGTGTGTGTATATATATATATCTGTATATATATATATATATGTATATATATATATGTATATATATATATATATATGTATATATGTATGTATGTATATATATATATATATATGTATATATGTATGTATGTATATATATATTTATATGTATATGTGTGTGTGTGTGTGTGTGTGTGTGTAGTAGAATACTCATTTTGCCTATGAAGGAACCATTTTCATATTACACATCTAACCCATTTTAACATCCATCTTATGCAATTATTGCATTATAAAAGAAATTAGGAATTATTCGTATTGATACTAAAGTATCTTTTCATGCTAAGGTATTACCATCAATCACTTAGTATGGTTAAATAACTAACCCAATTCATCCAAAGGTAAATGTGAAACATAGACCACTAGTTAATGTACTCAATAAATGAAAAAAAATCAATTTATAGATTAACTCATATAATGACAAGATCACATTATATTAAAAGAGCTTATACTATTTTATTCATTAATAGATAGGAATCATGACATTAGAAATAAGTTATTGTATATAATAATGATCACACTTCATACCAAACATGATCATCCACCATATCATCTGGATAGAGTCATGAAAATACTTATTGAAACTATCATCACATTCATGGTCATTGGGATAATGATTAGTTTTCACTTAGAAATAGATTTGAGTAATATGTTGATAAAGGTATTATCAAATTTATTATGTGGAGATATAGTTATCCTCCCTGTAATTATCATAGATCCCATTTGACCATGTTTGATTTATCCTATGACCTTCTTATAAATGAACCAATGGTTACTTATGATATGAATAGAAAGGTTTCTAGAGCACCTAGGTATGATAGATCAATGGTTTCACTAGTTCAAAAAAATGGCATCCAATATATAAATATAGTTCATGTTATATAATAATTGTGATATAGTAAAATAAACATCAGTCAATAGTGACATTAAGATAATAAATGAATATTTTTGAAATATAAAATAAACATAATTATATTATAGTTATCCACAAGGCGATGGCATAATGATATTACAATAATTCTATTAGACAACATGATTAGTATGTTTTTATGGTCATGTATGGTACATATATTTTGTACATGATTAGATATCATAAAGATAAAATATTAACATTATAGAATTCACAATTCTAATTAACAACATACATGTCAAATTTTTAAATTCTAAATACATGCATAAAAAAATTAAATATCTAGAGTAATTGAAATCCATCTATAAAATAATTATAATATAACATAAAATATGATAAAGATTGATATATTTACATAAAAATAAATCACTCTATGATTAGAGGACAATCCATGTGACCATATTCATCCATATCAACATCATCTATACTAGCTAACACATGAGACCTCATGTCTCAAAATGTAATATCTCTATTCTATCAATTCTTATATACATCCAATCATGACTTTAGATCAATATGACCTATATACGATCATATATACTCATCTAGTATCCTAGGACTTATACATATACTCAAGCCTAGTGGTGGCATCTATTGTCTTACCACCTCATATCTCAAATCATCCCATTTTATGATTTCTCAAACATATGTAGGAGTGACAACCATTTATTGGTTAAATAAGGATGCATGAAAAGAAATAACTATTATGGATCACTCAATAAACTCACCCTATATAACATCATCAAGCACATGTCATGTCAACTTTTATAGTGTTGAGTCAATGACAATCAACCAATAATCCTTGGGTCATACATAGAAACATAATAAAAAATAAAAATGAAACCAAAAAATATAAAAATAATAAATTAGTTAAAATATTATAAAATTCAAACAACCCCCATAGGCTCACGATTTAACACATTATCACCATTTGTATCTCCTCAATTTATGAATAATGGGATTACCTATGTTGTGTCTACCATGTGGTGTATGTGGTATTACATCCTAAATCATCAAAATATGGTATCTTTATCATAGTATCCCTCTCATCTAATGTAATTTGGGAATGATCTACCTTAGATGACCTACCGTATCACCTACTATCACTTGAGCCCAAATGCTTTACATCTTTGCTAATGAAGTCAGAAGAACATCTTGTTGTATAAAAATATTCCATGTCACTCTCTCATACCAAGATCATGAAAAAACATTAGGCAACTAATCATGGTACCAAAAATCACATGGATTTAATGTATTTGTGATCCATCCTTTTTCCACCCAAAAAAACCCCTATGTAGCCTCCAAATAATTGAGTAACTAGTAAATTCATCTAATATCCTCTTACACCAATTAGTGATTTAATATTCATATGAATTTTAATTTTATATCTCAATGAAAATACCTACATATGTTACTAATTGGTTTATGGCATCCCCACTAGTCGAGTGGCCATTATATACTCATAATAAAAATCATATAATAATATTTTCCATCCAATGCCACCAATGAATGCCTAATTTTTAGTCTCATAAAATACCTATAAAAAGTTTCTTAAAAATTTTGATTCTTGGTTTTATCCTAATAATATATGGTCATGTGATCCTATATATCTTGTATAGTAGTGTACATCATGTATAAGATGGACACACCACTGTTATCCACTTCTATGAATGAATTCAAAAATAAAACAATGAAATTTCACAGATGAAGAACATCAAATAATATAATCATATATAGTACAAAATCATTATTATTACACTTTAATATTTCACAAGGTATACCTATAAATAATTTATAAGCACAATCTTTAGATCCTAACCACATAGCATCTCATAATACATACCTAGTAATAGAAATAGTCAATCATAATATCCTTCCAAAATTGTCTAGATTGAATGTCATATTTCTATTAGTCAACCCAAATCTATTGGTATGTAAATCCCACTACTAAATCAATGTAGTCATTATATGTACATCGTATGACATTAGGTCTATCCAATTCATGTAGTAGAGGCTATCTGATGTAGAATATATCAATGTGAAAATAAGGTTTTAATGTCTTGAAGAGTTTAATATGACCATAATTTAGTCTTTTTTAGGTGTTATAGTTCATTTAAAAACCAATTAGGCCATGTTATATTCATTATAATACATTGATATTAGGTGTTACTAGGCTTTCTTGATTTTCCCACCAAAATCAAGATATAAAAATTTGAATTGTGAAACTAGGCTTAAAACGATGTTTTGGAATCTTTAGTGAAATTAATGTCGGTAAAATGTTTTAATGGGTCACAATTTGCCCTAGTAGTGTGTGTATAATATTATCTATATGTAATACTTAGCTCAAGAAGTGGAAGCCAAGAATGGAAGCTTTGTAACTACCACTCCTATGTGGGAGATGGAATGAAAAGAGGAGTTAGTTTAGATGTTTAGTATAATAAGAAGTTAGAAAAAAAACTAAATATAGTGTGAGGGTAAGAAGGATAAACCCCTATAATTTTTTAGTGTATAAAAAATAGGAAGAAATGAAATAATACTTAAGGAATAACGTTGCTTATATATGACTAGTTTTACATATGTTTTGATATCAATATAGAGTGGAATGTTTTTAATGAATGAATTATGATTATTAATAATATAAGTTTCATGTATTATATCTTTCATTATAGTTATCAGGTAATTCATATTTTCTATAGGCCCAAGTTGATTTTAATAGACTTTAAGAAATTTATTTTGAACATAGACAATGAGACTTAGAATAGGGGAGTATAGAGTCCTCTTCCAATGCTTTGGAGGTGGAGAGTTAGTGTCTATTATAATTTTTATTCATAATATATTTAAATAATTAACTAATTAAATTATAGGCTTAACTATCTCTCTATGTGTGAGCCTTAATTGAGACTTTTGCACAATCCTACAAAGTGACCAAAACTCTATATTTTTATCTTGATCAGAAATTTATAGGTTTGTTCAGAGTTATTAATTATTTAAAATTGTTTAAATATATTTCAAATACCACAAATAGGCATCCTATCCTTTATAAAACTCAATATCCAATTATAAGTGTAAATGGCCATAAAAACTTTGACACACAGTCTGGCAAGACAATATATAATTCTAAATATTGGTATGTTGGGGAATTTTAGTGATGGTTCATGATCAAACAACTAATGTATGGGTCTTAGAAATAATTATAGATACCTTTCCTCTCTCCTATGCCATGCCATGAAGACAAAATCATACAAGATTCAAGAGATTTCAAACAAGGCCTATCAAGATGTAACAACAACATTCAAGAATGTAGGAGTTGCTTGAAGACTTAATCAAAAGTTTAAGGCTTATACCCATGGATAAGACATATTCATCAAGGATATAAGTTCATGAAAGAAAAAATATATGCAACTATATTGGTCAAACTCTAAAAAACAATACTAATACTTCTTCAATCATTTTAAGAAAAGCTCATCTCTACCTCTATGCCATTTTTCAAAGAGGTAAAAGAGAAAATATAGGAATTACTACATAAGAGTTGAAGGATGACCATGTGGAAGACCCATCCCTATTTTTTTGGATCTCTCTCTCTCTCTCTCTCTCTCTCTCTCTCTCTCTTATGAATATTTTTTACATTTATAAGGATCATTAACTAAAGTTATGGCAGATCCCTGCTCTAAAAAACACTTGTACTTAGATCTTTGAATTGAATAAGACTAAAATTTATAATCCCCAATGCTTGTGATTAGTGTATGCTTTATGGTTTTTATATGAATGTACATGATAATGAATGCTTCCTTACATTTTTCCTCTCTTATTTACCTATTTACAAGTGGTTAATCATCCTCATAGGTTACATAGTGTGATTGAATAACCTTGTATATATGGAAAGTGTAATCCTTCATTAGTGTCCTTGAGAGACCTATTGATAAGCTATCTTAGATAATGGATTAAGCTAATATCCTCTATGTGAAACATTCATGTTTTGAGACCCTTTATTTGAGTAGTGCAATTAGGTTCATGTCATTATTCATATTCTTAGTTCATTTTAGATAGGTGAGGATATATTTTTGTGTATCACCTCCTCAGGGAGATTTTCTTTCATGTTATATTTCTCTCTTTTCCATTTCAAGATATAAGTGTAGTGTATAAATTTTAACTAATACATCAAGGGGAGATATCCCTATAATCTAGAAATTCAATCCACCTATTAGGCCACCCATAACCTAGGATTATCTCCATATTAATCCAAACTATGAAGGCTTGAGTAACTTTCACAAGGGTGTAATTTTGAGTAAATAACAATTAGGATTATTAATATGAAGGGGATTGTTATAAAAGTGATGAATATATATCATTAATTAAAGAATATGATGGTGAAATCAATTATCCTAATTTTATATACTTTCTTAATAACAAATTAAAAAAAGAAATAAAATAAAAAATGAATTACATAATGTACTTATTGATGTTAATATAATTTTATTTTAGATGTAATATGTAATAGATCAATTCATAGATGATAAACATATGGATTCTTATTTTTTACCCAGAAATGATATTTTCAAATTCAATGATTCCTATAATACTAAGAAAATATTAACATTCCATTTTATAAAATAGAATTAAAAATTATTTATTATCTTAAAGTTAACTATAGTGTTCCTTTCTCTTCACTTTAATTAAAAATTATTTTATTTTTTATAATGAATGTGATTTTCATTTCCCTTCTTATGAAATGAAAAATGATGTTATTTTTGAAATTTTATGTTATGTTTATCCCTCTTCCTATTTAACCATATTTTATATGTTTTGAATGAGGGTTAAATGATAGAATAGCCTATACACAAGGATGGACAAAATTATTATAAATTAGGAAAATTATTAATAAAGACAAAAAAATGAATATTCTAAATTATGTTAAATATAAAAAGTACATTAAAAATAGTAATTTGATTCCATAAACACTAGGAAGAGCTAAGATTTAGTTTATATACAAATGCATATGAAAATATGAGATATGTAAATGTGGAAAAAGGTATAAAATAGATTAATATCATATCTTTAGAATATAGAAATATTTTTTATGGATCTAGAGATACTTGCATTAATGGAGGTGTCTTGATATCAATGAAATTATTAGGTATAGAACACTAATTATAATTTATATCAACCACTATGACTTTTTGGGTTTTTCATCATGTTTCTTATCTTTTTGTATCTGACCGGATAGGTTGTAGATGATTAGTTATGGATCAAACCCTAGATATTCACCATAGGTATTTCTACCTTTAAAAAATGGGTTAGTTGGATCATGAAGTTGATATAACCTCAAGGATCCCTATATCAATTAGTTATACCTACATAGATAGTACTATAAGGAGGGCCTCACACATATGTAGTTATCCCCTAAGTGTTGGATTGTGTGTACAAGGGTGAATATGATATATGTAAGGGCATGAAATGATCCATTTCTTAACATGACAAATATTTATCATGGACTTATATTTTAATACCTCATACCTATCATATGACTACTACTATGATTGATATACAACTAAGTAAGAATGGGGAGTTTTGAATACTCAAAATGTGTTATGTTAGATGTGTGTTTGGTAAGCTTTGAAATATGATTAGGTGATAAAAATGGTATTTTTATTAAATTTATACCTCACCTTTAAAAAATATCTCATGTAATGTTTAAGAATAAAAAATCGGTTGAACTATAAGATTTGAAATATTTCAAAAGTAGATTACTTTTTAGGTATATACATTATATAAAAATTTGGACATTTGGGTCAATGCAAGTGTTCCTATGTGGGATAAAAGTGTCTTAAAAGATAGAAAGTTATTGAGGATATAATACTAATAATGAAGAATATATATATTATTAATCTTACTATATTTTACATGAGGTATGTATTATAATAAATTATAGGGTAAAACCATAAGATAAATAGTTAGCACAATCAGGTGGTAAGTGATAACCTTTCACTAGAAGGAAGGTCCAGAACTGAAGGGTAAATGAATTATACGTATTTTTTAAGTATATAAGACTAATATTCTATATAAATCAGATATTAGTATCTAAATTTTCACCCCCTTTAATATAGTAATGCATATAAATGAAATTTATAGTTTAAAAGATATAAATGTGTGCCTATATGTGTATAACACAATTTACATTTGATTGTTCCAATTGGTGTATGAATTATAACCAAGGTAATTTTATATTATAAATAAATGCATATAATATTAAATTTAAAATAACTTAAATTCTTAAATATAAAGAGAGAAAGGGATTACATGTGTATCAATGCAACCATGTTGTCCCTTGGTATATTAATCTAGTAATAATTCTTAATTATTATGCATTTGAGGTAATAGACATTTAAAAGTAAACATAAGATATTTTAAGGGTGATATTTGAAGGTAATTATTCCCCCAATCCATTAAAATAGTGAGTTGTGACATGACCATTGAGATCATTGAATATTAATCACATGACTCAAGTGCCAATATAATAAAATCTAAGTTCAGTGGTATAACCAGCTCAACTTAATAAAAAGAAGTATTGTTAGTCCATTTAGGGAATTGAATATATACCACAATACATAAAGGATATAACTTATATAGATAAGATTGGTCAAAATGGTGCGTCATAATGAATATGGTGCTCCTTGGTAAAAATGTTTGAATGAGATTGCATATGTATTTGAATTTTTTTAGTGAAATCACATGGAAAATGTTAGCAAAGGTTCATAAAGCATCAGAACATGATAAGGATTAATATATATATATATAGGATATAATTTAAGTGTGTAGAATAGTGTAGTATATTCATATAGGAGTTTTGATAATAGGGTCATAGTAAGCATTAATTATCATACATTATTTAGGAATTAAGAACAAACAATGCTTAATAAACAAGAATAGAATAGTTTGAGTTAAATTAGATAGAAAGTAAGTAAACATTATACATGATAACACATGAAAGGACCATAGTAAGAAATCACATAGGTAACCATAACTAGATAAATTTATATTGATCTTTTCAAAAGTGAAACTATATTCTTCTTACAATCCAAAGTATATATAACTGTTTCTAGTCTATGACTGTTTATCTTCTTCTCATGCTTGGTGCCAAAATTGGAGTCTGCTCATATTTTAAATTATTACAAGTCATGGAGATGGGATAAAATATAATTGTACATGAAAAGATAAGTACATAATGAACAAATATTATACAAATATCCTACACATCTTTACAATCCAATTTCTTGTCCCAATGTTTTCCCAAATTTAAAATATCATCTCATCCCAAGATAATGTTTCATGATCTTTTGAAATTTCACAAGTACGTAGAGGTTGAAGAAATGGTTAGACTAGTAAGATTCATAGTAATTGATCAAGGCGCCTTTTTCATTTTTCACCTCTTGTGCACTACTTCACCTCCCTTTTGGGTTTTCAACTAAGTAACATACCAACCTACTACTCTTTATAGGTTTTTAGTAGGCTGAAATAATGAGGTGGATACCTTTCAAGATTTTTCAACCAACCTACTCTTTATTATCTTACTAAATCATTCCCAATATAAAATGTTTATATAAAGTTATTCAAAATTTGTACTCTACATAGTGCTTAACTTGATGAAAGTGGCATGGACATAGATGATGACTAACTAGAAGAGTATTTCGACTTGGACTACATAAACTTACACTAAGTGGTGATCTATTAGAGATCCAAATGCATATTATATGGAGTGTGGAAAATCTAGGCAACTTCACTAGAAAAGGATGTTAGATCGGTCTTATAGGCATGCCAGTCAATCATGACTTTTTGAATCATCTACATTAGGGTTCAAAATAGAACATGGTAACCAGTTATACTTTTGAGATATATGTTAATATTTATAGTCATGATTACCTTGGTATTGTTGACTCTATTTTGAATCTTTCCATTCAAGTGTTCCATCTTATCTGCATGACATTAGCTTTGAAGGCTAGTGAAATAATTTCACAAAAGCTAACATTGGTAGTTCAAAAGGTTATCATGCATGTTATCCATAAAATTTTGTGACTCATATAGTTTTATATCCTTCTCCTCCATAGTGGTAGTGTGACTGACCATGGTTTCTTTGGTGGTGGTGTCCATTTCAAATTCTACACTAAAACTAGGTAAGGAATTATCCAATTGATGATTCCAATCCAACAAACTATGTGTGACCTATTGTGCTTGAAGCATATTGATGATTTAAATCCAAAAAACTATGTGTGGCCTATTATGCTTGCAGCATAGTTCTATCCAACTACCTTGATACTCCTCTAGAAAAGATGTTGAGATTCACATCCTAGGTTTTAACATCCTATCCTAACGTGTTGACTATGTGGATTTTATATGTTGTTTACTAGTCCTTGGTTAATTTAGAGACAAAAATCTTGAGTCTATGGTGTTTGAAAATGATTTAGTCCCTAATTTCTCAATTTACCAACTTAGGATAGGCATCTTAGATAAGTTTGGTAGCTTCATCAAGGTGAGATTTTAACTTGACATTCTCGACCTTGGATTGATCCAATTTCTTATTCAATTTAGGAATGTTATTTTACCCTCTAGATATTTTTTCAATGTTAGTTTCCAATGATGCTTCTTGCTACAGGGGGACTAATACTAATATTCCTAAAGTTACTGAATAGTTAGGTCATGACATGGTCATAAGTGAATGAGATAAGTTAGTACACTGAGCACCTATAGTCAATAATCCCATAACTAAATTCCTCCAAAATGTAATCATGGTAGATATGGACATGTTAGAGTGGCACTAAATTTGTATTCTTATTTTGGCTATTCTAGTTTAGCTTATTTTTACTTTAGGTACCTATTTTGTTGTTGCAACATGGCCTTTATTACAAGCTTGATTTGATGCATAATGTCTTTAACTTGTTTTATTTTGGAATACTCCTCTAATTTTATAATAATATAATCTTGTGTAGCTTTATATTTCACTTATTCTTCCTACTGTAGTTTTTTTATTTGCTTCTACTTTCTTCTATTCTTCTAGAGTAGTAGCCTTGGCTTGTTTAGCCATACCGTGTGCCTATGTTTGTGCCTATCCTTGTGATTATACCTATGTCTATGATTTTACCTATGGATATGCCTTGGATACACTTTCTTACTATGATTATGCTTGATCTTATTGCTTTTGTAAGGATTCATCTTCTTCTTTCTTCTTCTTTTCATCTTCCTCAACTTGTTGTTATAATGAGTGACATCATCCATGTCTTGATTAGATTGCACCACTGCATCTTGTTTTTTTATTTTATTCTCTTCCTTATCCTTTCCAATGAGCTTTACTTATTTGATATTTTGATCTTGTACCTCATATTATTTATTAGATACATTGATAACTTCTTGTTCCTTCTTGGACACCTCAAGAGACTTTTATCAGTCAACCTCTACATCTTGGGCCTTTTATGAAGCCTCAAATTCTCTAGCCTACTAATTTTATTATTGAGATTAATATTGTTGAAAATAATACTTATGCAATTTCTTCTCCTCTTTTCTAAATAATCATTATACTATGTGATCTTCTTGTTCTGATGAATCCTATTGTTTTCTAATATAGGTTTCTTTGGTGTGAACTCTTTGACCTCTTCAGCTTGTGGTGAAGGTGGTGAATCACTTGGCTAGACCATAGATATAAAAACATGTGTTTTATTATATCTCAAGGTAGCCAACCTACATTTGGGTGGTTTTAAAGTTGAAGATGGAATGGGATTTGTTTCTTTCACCATGGCTAGCCAAGCAAATGTGCATTATTCAATGCTAGGTAAGACCCTAGCCTCACACCTAGTTCATAGCCTATGCATGAGGTACTCCACTAAGATTTATGTAAGTGGTGAAAAACCATCTTCAACTATGAATATGGTAAAAGGTTACTATTAGAATAATTCAACCCTTTATTATATCTACTCAACTTCTTCCCCTATAGTGTTAATGATGATGGATGCAAGGTGTGGTGGTAAGTCCACCCATAAATTCAAAGGAACCTTCTTGCACGCTTAAACGATGCAAAAAATCTTATAGAAGAAGAATTCATTCTACTCCTCCCTATCATATAATTCTCTAGCCATATAAACAAGTATTACCTGTAAACTTATTATTCATCTATCCCCATCTATGATAGGTTACATGAGATAGCAATCTAGGGCACCTAAAGATCATATAACTAGGTCGTAGTGCTCTTTATCTTGTACTTTAATAGAGGCAATGAATATTAATTATTATTATTATAGATATTTCACTTTACTTTATGTGGCTATTAAGTAGTGGCTTCCTCTTATTAATGGGCTATAGGGATGGTTGTGCTAAGTGGTATGGTATGGAGTAGTATCACATGCCTAGATATGAAGGATTTCTATTTGGTGAGTTTAATATGAACCATGGCCATGGTAATAAATAATGGTAGAGGTCCAAATGAAAACTGAGGAAATTTATGTATATGGATAATCACACCTTTTGATAGTCATGCGACATTAGCGTGTTGGCCTAAGTATTACTTACATATGATAGCACCCAAGGATGTGTGGTGATCATCTATAGGCACTTCTCACATCATGTCTTAAATTTTACCTCATGGATTAGATATCTACAATTAGGTGTCCATATTAGGTTGGGGAATTTTTACACTGTCTAATAGTTGATGTCGAGGTGTACCTCTCCTTTAATGGAATTTTATTATGTGAATTACAATAGAAAAATGAGGAATTGGTACTAAAATTTTTGCTTGGGAGATGTTTGATAGTTGTCAAAGTTCATTATTAAATATTGAATAATGTATTTGGTCCAATTAAGCTTCTCATTTCAATGAATCATATAGTGGGTTATCTTTATGACCCCTTTTGGAATTTACTAAATAGACTTGGTGGTCTACCTACCAAGACCTCTATGTGATGTATTTTATCATGATGCACACTATTTTGTCATAAATTTATTCAATTGGGATCCCTCTATATCCATGAACATATAAATCTCATACCTCTTAAAGAATGGGACACATTCTTATCATGTACAAGGAAATATTATCTCCTTGTATAAACATACATAAAGTTTAGACCATTGCTTATAACTTAATGATGATCATAGTTCTAGGTCCAATGTATATGTTACCATCATTTTAGTCTTCAAGAAATACTTGTACAATCTCTCCCAAGTCACTAAAAGTGTGAATTTAAAATAGGTGGTTGACATTTCTTTTGTAAAAGTAGTGGGGGATTATGAGAGCTAATGGTTGTGTAACATCAAAAGGGTCTAGGAGAAATACTTTTTGCTTTACTGCTTAAAGAAAATCAAAGGGTTTTGGATCTAGTTGTTTAAGGGCCAAATTGATGCCCATTGATTCTTTTTGAGTGTCTATCAAAATGTAATGACTTGTGAAGTATCCATTATTGCTAAATGATTATATTAAAACTCTACTGGCACTCTATGTAGTAACATTAGATTATCTATATGAAGTTGTGTCTCACGAAAATGTTTACAAGCATGAAATGCAAACTTGGTTCAAAAGGTTATGCCCTTATAGATTTCATGTATGTTGGTTTCTATGTAAATATCACACTAAGTTGTCTATTTGATATGAATGTAACTATTGATGTGGTAAATCTTATTTGATCTAGCAATTAAAATAGTTAATTATTAGCACATATGTGGAGAAATGTTTTTATGTTCTTTGTTGTCTGTATGGGAGTACAAGTGAATGATGTTGAATAATCATCAATTTATTGAAGATTAGGTCAATCAAACCTTAGATCTAGCATTAATTATTTAGGGATAACCATTATATGGAAAAGATCTTGGTTGATGTGACTTATACATATATTTCTTAGACTTAATTGATTTATTTCACTCCTATTGACATCCACGAAGGTACACATGAATTATCCTACACATGACTCGTGCACGCTATAATTATTATCTTGGTTCCCAAATGGTAGTGAAAATATCATCTAAAAACACATAAACACACACACACACAAACATAGAAAAATAAACACACAAAATGAATGTAGACACAAGAAATCCTAATCTACTCAGTGCCAATCAACACCCACTCACTTAGTAGAAAGAGATAAATTAAGAATATTTATAGTGGGACTTAAGCCTAAAACCATTCACCTAACTTGGAAAAATGGTTCCCTATAGATATCTCAAAACAATGGTTCCTTATTGGGATATTTGATGTATAACATAAGGACCTTTCCATCTAATCTATAATTTGTCCAGAAATACTTTGAAATGACTATCATATAACAAAACTAGTTGATCTTTATCAAATTCTTTATGGTGAATATTCTTGTCATGCCATGTTTTTTGGCTCTAATTATGAACTTCCTCTATCAAAGATTTTTTTGTTGATATTCTTCCATATAATTTAGTTTGAGAAGCCTATTGGTGAGAGACTCATGATCCCTTAGTCTTATGACCATTACAATGTGCAGACTGGGTACCAAATATTCCATTGGCATAACTGCTTCAATCCCCTAGACAAACTAGAATGTAGTAAAACCTATATACATCTTATAGTGCATGTAATATTCCCAAAAAATTGTAAGAATAAGATCTTCCCAATTATCCCTCTTGACATCACATATCTTTATCAATATTTTTCCTAATACTTTTTTAGAATCCTTAGCTTGGTTCTTAGCTTGTTGATGGTATGTAGTACTTTTATGATGAAAAATCATTAATGTTTTAGTAAGATCCTTGATGATATTATTCAAGAGGTGTTTCCCTCAATTTATAATTATCTTGATGGGGCATCTAAACCTTGTAATAATATTCTCATATAAAAACTTTGTTTCATCTTTCACACCACAACAAGGTGTGATAGTAGCTTTGACCCATTTGGTAAAGTAATATGTCACAATAATAAATACCTTGATTTACTACATTTACTTAGTGGATGGATAGGTCAAACATAATCAATTCACCATTGTTCAAAAGGTTGTTTAGGTAAAGAAGGATGAAATACAATTTCATCTATTTATAATGGTTTACCCATGTGTTGACATATGTCATAGTGCTTCACTACTCTATGTGCATCTTGAAAAAGGTTAAGCCACCAAACCCACTTTATAACAATTTTTTGGTAGTAATTTCTCTTGTAAAATGTCCTCTTGCTATTATTTGGTGTGCCTCTTATAATTTTTATGGTTTTTCATCTTCTATAACTACCCTAGATAGTATTTATCCTTTCTTAAATGATACAACATCCCATTTATGATGGTATATGAAAAATCTCTATTGACAAAATGTTTCATGTCTCTTTCTTGGTAGTGCACAAGGAATACTCATTATTCAAGGAAGTTAGCAATTACTTTAAAAAATTAGGGATTTTACTAAATGTGAAATAGATGAGAATTAGGATAATCTTCTTGTCATTATTCTGGTTCTTTGCCATTGGGAATGCAGCTGAAATGATCTAGCCCCACATTTTCTCTTCCTAGATTGATGCTAATGTGAAATTGGAATTCTTGAATTAGCATCAACCATAGAGAGATGTGTCCTCCTAGCATTGGTTTATTGACAAGGTAGCATAGATCTTGATGATCTATGAAAACTTCAAATGGTGTTACAAGAAGATAATGGCAAAAATTGTGTAGTGTGAACACAATAGTTAGTGCTTCCCTTTTAATTGTCATTTACTTATTTTCTACATCAGACAAATTTTAGCTTAAAAAATGTATGGTTTGGTCTAGTCTACCATCTCCTATCTACACAAGCACATCAATTACTATGATACCCAACGCATCAACATAAACATGAAAGGGATTGATCTAATCTAGAAAGATGAGAATAGGCACAATAACAAGTTTTTGGTTTAGTTTGATAAAGGTTGTTTGGCACTCATAAGTCCAAAAAAACTTTCCACCTTTATATAGTAAATACTGAAATGGAGATGAAATGGATACATACCCCTTGATAAAATTTATATAGTACACTATATGGCCAAAAAAATATTGCACTTATAGGGATATTACTAGTGGATGCATACTCAAAATGACTACAATTTTGGCTTGGTCTACCAAAATGCCTTCACTGCACACTATGTGACCTAGAAAGACACCAACAAGTGTAATTTTTTTTTTTTTTTTAAATTTAGGATAATGCATAGAGATAAACAACATTATAACATGAGGCACATATTAGATGAATGTTTTTAAATAAATAAAAGACTTCCCAATCATTGAGATAGAATTTTAGGAAGTCATGAATGAATTCCTTGAATGTAGTCACCACTGCTTGAAAGAAAAGCATGGGTGAATTATTGAGGCCAAAAGGCATTACTTTGTATGAAAATAATCCATATTCTATTGAAAAATTGATTTGACCTCTATCTTCTTATTCAGTGGGTATTTGATGATAGCCACTGAAGCCCTCTATGAAAGAGTAAACTTCATGATGTGTGATAGATTACAAAACTTCATCTATGAAGGGAACTGGAAATGAATCATTCACACATGTATCATTTAAAATTCAATAATCACCACATACTCTAATATACCCTATTTTCTTAGGTTGCACTATAATAGGACTACCCAATCTACCTTTTCTATGGGATATAAGATACCTTAATTTTGTATTTTATCAAGTTCAATCTTCACTTTAAACTTCATGTTTGGATTCAACTTGTATGGTTGTTTCTTTAGGGGTCATGAATTATCCTTGAGTTTGATATGCATTTCACCTAGTGATAGATAAAATCCTTATACCTTTGAAAATTTAGTGGGAAACACATCTTGATAATCTTGTAGGAGTTACATAGCTTTTGAAACTTCAGCTTCGATCAAGTAATCACCTATATGTGGAAATTTAGGAATCTACTCACTTTTGATGTTTGATAATCTTGTAGGACTTACATAGTTTTTGAAACTTCAACTTTGATCAAGTAATCACCTATATGTGGCAATTTAGGAATCTACTCACTTTTGATGTTTTTTTTGTTCTTTTTAATGGGATTCTAGTAAATATTATAATTTTACTCAGAAATAAATTATTGTATCATTTATTTCCTTTCTTATTTTAAATTTTTTTTGTTGTGTAACTTATCTTCTTTAGTAGTTTCTGTGATAGGGTCCTTTACTAGTTCTACTAGTCATTCAGGTTCAAACAAATCGGTCAAATTGATATCACCATCAGTATTTAAAGATTAAATGTATTATTATTCATATTTTATTTAGTGGCATGGCTACATGAGGGATTGTTTTTCTATATTGGTAGCTTTATATATTTGTAATGTTGTATTTAGATCATATGTTGTGTTCTTTTGTGCAATGGATTTTATTATGGTTCTTAAATCTTATGCATTCCCATGGAATAGTAAATGTTTGATTTTCAGTAGTGTGGTGTTTACCATAGGGTTATCATCTTAAAAACAAATATTTGTATGAATTTAATTTACACCCGTACCCAATGATTTGTCTCCCTCTTGCATTCTTGTTGCATATACCATGCTGATGATAAAGGAACTAGTGTGTAGTGAAAGATGTGAACCCAATACTTTGATGACACACAATCTTTAGTCTATACTTTAACACATTTGGGAATATGGATTTTATGTAACTCACATTATTGGAATAAATTACAATTACTTATGATGACCTATGGTAGTTGGAATATGCTAATCATGAGTTCACATGTATCATCCCAATTGAGTTGATACTTTCCCTAAATTTCCCACCATATTATTGTAACTCCCTTTAGAGAATAATTAAAAGAACTAACCCATTAAGTAATGGTAGGTATATGAACTAGTAGGCACGTAATGAATTTATTGATATCCTCAGTCACATTGTAGATAAGAAGTTGTATCTCATGTGCAAAGACCATTACCATAGGTTAGAGTTCATGATCACCATGATCCTAGTTGAGTAGGTGTATGTTTGAGTCTCTATTGATATACAAAGGTATTAAAGTGTCTTCTCTAGTAAAATTTATAATATCTTTCAAATAATCATATACTTGATAAATAAAATCAATGTCTAAATGTGTAGGGTATTTAACAGATATGGATACACAATTCCCTATGATAAATTAGGTTGCTAATGGCTGAATAAATACATGTTTAGGCTTCCAATTTTTAAATGTCTTCAATTTTTGAGTGATTAAAGATTGTACTTGAGTTTTATGATCATATAAGAAATTTAAATTATTTGTGCATAGATATTTTAGGTTTTCTTTAGAGTTTAACTTCATCTAGCTAGTTTTTTCTGACATAAGGAGAGTTTGGCTCAGCCATAATGATTTAGGGTCTGTGTGTCCTATTCAGAGGAATGATGACAACATTATCTCCTTGATACACCTCTAGTTGGTTTTTCATAATATTGATATTCATCTAACCATCATATCCTTATTTTTAATAATCAATGGAGGGTAATGTGTTGCTACTATATTCATATAAATGACTTGAAAGTCACCTCATAGGGTTAGTTTTATGACTTTGATCTCAATGTCTTTTAATATACCAATGAGATAAACTCTTCCATAGTCTGATAAGATTAGATTTTTTAGGATGTAACCTAAAACTAATCATTTGATAGCTTCTAATGTAGACTTGGGAATCATGTTGACTTTTATTCCAAAATAAAAGACAACATTTGGAATTTCATGCCCATAACTTCAATGTTGATTCATGCATATACATCCCATGGAGTCTTTGTTTGACATAAAAAATAATGTTTTATGTCTTCTATTGACCTCAATTCACACAATCTAGTAGATTATATGGAAATTTTGTGATGTTTTAAGAGATGTATTCATTAAAAAATGTGCTTAAAATCTTCAGTAAATCTATCAATCTAGTAACAACACCATCTTGATGCATAATACACATGATCAAACCATACATTTGAGCATCTATTGATGTAACATCTCATTAAATAACATCTTGGTGTTTAAATTTTTTCATTATCTACGTAAATTCATGCATGAGCTCCTTTTCTATAGAAAGGTTTGAGTATTTATTCTCTTTGGCTTTCCAAATTCCTTGGTCCTGAGGTATTTCAAGAGGGGATAATCCTATCTCTATGTGATAGTGTCTTGTAACAACATTTAGGAATGCTTCCTCCTTAGGCTACACATTCAACATATTAACATTCTTGATGGACTTATCCTTTCTTTGATTTTATAAGATAGGATAGTCTTCTATCTTGTGTTGGTCATATAATCTAAGTAGGCATAGTAAGATTGTCTTTAGGGATTTTGAGAGGATCCTCCTACAATAAGTCAATAAAAATGCACAAAATAAAAAAAACATTATAAAATGAGCAAAAGCACTAAATGGATTATATTGATCATAGGCCACTTTGAAGGGGAAACCCCCTTTAAGAAAGATTAATATAAATAATTCATGGATGCCTTTATTGGCCTCAACACTTATGTATTAATTATAATATAAGAAACTACTAATTCCTATTAAAGCGGGATAAAACAAAATGCTCATGGGATGACCTAAAAATCATGTTCATCCATAGTAAATATTAAACTAATAAAGTAAAGATAAGAGATGTCCTAGGTTTATAACATCCCATCCCTCTTAGAAAAATCTTTGTCCTCAAAGATTTAGATATGGAAATTGATGTTGAATCTAAAATAGTGGTTCCCATGTCTCATCCTCTATTTTAATTCTGTGCCACTAAGTTAAAACCCTTGTAATAGAGCAAGAGTGAAGCTGGCATGTACACCTATCTAGGATTGCCTCTAGCTAAGGAAGAATGGATCCTTCATTATCAAGCTATGGTAAAATAGTCTATACTCTGATTCTTGTGCAAATAAATTTATTCAAATAAGAGACATGAAATACTAGGTGAACTTAGGAAGAAGGTGGGAGCTCCAACTTATAAGCAACTGACCCAATCTTCTAAAAAACCTTATAGATCCCATAGAAATTGGGAACTAGATTATGTTTCACTTTGATTTTTAGGGAGGATTGTTCATTTTGATGTAATTGAATGAAAACCATAAGACCTAATTTAAAAGTTTGCTTATAATGGTTTTGATCTACTTATTATTTCATTTGTTTTTGTGCCATATGCATAATGAACTATTAGGGGTGTATGGAAGGAGAACTAGTGGTGTTGACCTTAGACTACTTCATATATAATCATTTTCATTGAAGTGTGGTAAGAGGTATTATACCACCATTATATGAGAGAATCCACTTTTCCCACTAATTTTGTTATGAGGTTAAGCAATGAAGGAAAGTTTCCAAGCATTTGTTGACAACTCTAGTTTGGCCATTTATTTGTGGATGATACCCAAACTCATTTTCAATTGGGTAATAGTCCACTGAAATAGTTATATCCAAAAATGTTTGGTGAAGGTTGCATCATAATTTGAGACAATGGATGAAGGAATGCCATGAAGACAAAAAATCTAGTTCAAGAAAATTTGTATGACTATAGAGGTAGTATAGGGATAGCTGAGGGCATACAAATGAATATATTTGGAGAACTGATCAACCACAACCAAGATCACCATTTTACCTCCATATTTATCAATCCCCTCAATTAAATCCATATAAATATCTATCCAAATCTTGGTAGGAATGGGCAAAGGTTCAAACAACCCAGGGATGAGTGTTGTTTCACCCTTGTTGCATTAACAAGTATCATATTCAAGTAGCATATGTTAAATTGGTTTTTTCATTCTCTTCCAAAAGAAGTTTCATCATGACCACTCATAATTTTTGAGAAACCCTAAGTTCTCTACGGATGGAGAAGCATGGAGTTCATAAAATACAACCTACTTAATATCTATTCTCTAAGGAAGCACTAAATGACCCTTATATCATAAAAATGCACCATCCCATGAATAGTGTGATGCAATCAAGGGGTTAATGGTTAATTATTGATTTATTAGAGATAATTATTAGTCATTAACATAACCCTACTACATATTTTCCAACCTATTTGAAATAGGCATGAAAATGGCTAAAAGGGAAGATTGGTCCACAAATGTGTGAGATAGAACATCAACCATAATATTGTCCTTACCCTTCTTGTAAGTGATATAATAGTCATAACCTATGAGTTTTATAACCTATTTATATTATAATTTAGTGGAGACCTATTATTTTATTTAATATTTTAGACTTTGGTGATCATTTTTTATGCAAAAATGATTTACCAGTAGATATGGCTACCACTTCTGTATTGCATGGAAAATGGCCATCATTTCCTTCTCATAAGTAAATAGAACTAAATTATTGCCATAAATGGATTTATTATTGAATTTAATATGGAATAATTTTTGTATTATAAAAATTCCATGTCCATTTCCAGAAGCATCACTCTCGATAGTGAAGGTCTTTGAAAAATTAGGCATATCTAGAACATGTGTAGTACACAACTTATTTAAATTTTTTAAATGCACACTTAGTATCTTGTGTCAAAGTAAAATAATTTTTTTAACATATCTATCAATATTTTTTTAATCTTATAGTAATCCTTGACAAACTTGTGATAGTATCCAATAAACCCCAATAAACCATGGATGATTTTGAGTGTCTAAAGATGTGGCCAATTTGTCATGGCATCTATTTTTTTAGGATCCACCAGAAACCATTGGGATGACATAATATGATAAAAATTATATTTAGACTATTTTACATAAATATTATGTCCAAAAATAAGTTTTAGTGTGAGCTTGAAATGTTAGAGATGATCAAACCATGTTTTACTATAGATGAGGATATCATCAAAGAAAAATAGAATGAATTTCCATAGGTATGGCCAAATTATTTTATTCATCAATTTCTATAATTTTTAAGGATCATTAGTGAGTCCAAAGGGCATGAGAAAAAACTCATAATGGCCATCATGCATGAAAAAAGCTATCTTAGGGATATCATCCTCATGATGCTGGATTTGGTGTCTAGGGTAGAGATCTAACTTGGAAAAAAAATGAGCACCATTAAGCTCATCAATAAGCTCATAAATAATAGGGATCAATAAATTATCCTTGATTTTGAGGTGTTTAAGTGCATGAAAATAAATTTAGAAGTACCATGACCCATTTTTTTCTAAACAAGGAGAACTGAGGAGGAATATAGATTAATACTAGGGTGAATAATGCATTACTTTAGTAAGTCTCAAATGAGCATCTTGATCTTGATATTTTATTGAAATTGGTAGCAATAAGGCCTATTATTTGGAGTAAAAATACCAAGAAGGAGCTAAATATAGTGTTCCTCTAGCCATGAAGGTGGAAATCCTGTTGGTTTGGCAAAGACACATGCATAGTTCTATAGAATGGTTTGTAGATCAGAAGGAGTAATGGAGACTGTTTATGGTTGCATTTGAATGGAATGGAGTTGGGAAATGATTCCATGTGAATTATTATTAATAATGTTTTCCATGTGATGTGAACTTAAAATGTTGAGATATATTGGTTATAAGCCTTTCAATGTGCATTTTTTCCCATTGTCTAAAAAATGCATCCAAAGTTTAGCAAAATTACATACGATGGGTCTAAGTGTGCATAACCACTAGGCTCATAAAACAAAATAACATCAACCTAAGGTTAAGGAAAACATGGTGGAGTGTAATTTATAATCTATAACAAATATATGCACATTATGGCACTTCCCTTTGAAAGGTAGTGTGCCCCATTTGGCAATCATGACTTCAAATTTGGAGCAAGGATGTTTAAAGTAATTAGTTTGTTTGGTGATCTGAGGGTCAATAAAGTTATGATTTCTACCTAAATCAATGAGTATTATGAGAGGGAGATTCTTGAAGTAAACCATCACCCACATGGTTTGTGGGTAGTGAAATCTACTGTGGTCTTTTTGTGAGGTAGGTTCCACAATTGATTGAGCTTATTTTGTATCATTTGTTATATCCTAAAAATCTTCCCAATCTTTAGTTACAGTGGAGAGTCCACATACCATAGGTAGAGATTTTGTCTAACACATTAATGTCGTCAAGTGAATTTATAACCATAGTTATAACATAGTCCTTTTTCTCTATGAGCTTCGATCTCTACTTCAGTCAAACACTTGATATGAGTAGTTATGGGCACTAACATTGTTTGAGATCATTGTGGAGATTTAATTTTTTAAGGGAGAAAAATTGGATTTTAATCACTACTAAGTTGTTATCTTGTCCCATAAAAACTTATCCAACCCTAAATATTTCATCACCATGTTAGACCAAATTTTTTTACCTCAGATGCAATTACATCTTTCAATCCACTAACAAAACAACTCCTGAAGAATTCATCAAACAATCCCTCTGTGTGATTGGCTAGTTTTTAAAATTCTATATGATATTCTCCCATTGTTCCTATTTGGAAAATTTTAGTGAGTGTTCTAATGAAGTCATCAAAATTAGTAGGGCCAAACTATTGCATAATGAGGGTGCAAAAATTGATCTATGTGGGTTCATCATGAACCTTTGTATACCAATGACACCATTGAAGGGATTCAAGTTCCAAGTGAAAGGATGCAAGAGGGACCTTGTTGGCATCAAAATTATTATGTAGAATAATATATTTTTCTATCTAATAGATCCATCTAATTATATCTACACCATGAAATCAAGAAAAAATAAGCTTCAACCCATGATAATTGTTGGAAGAAGAAAACCTAGTGTCTAAATAAGACTCTAGATGTCGTATGTTGTTCATAGTGGTATGTTGATGATTAAGGCCAATAATTTTTTCATCAATATCTTTGATGTGGGTCTTGAGGTTGGAAATTTCATCCTCCATGTTTTTTTCTCCCATTTGGGATACTACCATGACTCAAATAACATATTTTTTTTAGTGGATAGGAAAACTAGAGTTAAGACATGTTTAATAAGGAAAGTTTTGAATTTGGGTACAACTAGAAGGGGTAAAGGAGCTTTTAATAAATTGTTTGCATAGTGGGAGTATGATTGATGAAGTTGAGGGGAATTTTAAGAGTGAAAATGGAAAAACTAGAAAATTTGTCAAAGAGAGGCAAAGGAGTAGAATGAGATGATGAACACAGTATAAATTTTTTGAGGCAAATAGACAAAAATAAAAGTTATAGCAAAACCCCTAAAAAAATAAAATTGAGATTTATGGGAATTATGAGTATAATTAGGATATGGGACCTCAAGGAATAAAATGTAGGGAATGGAATTTCAAGTGCCTAGATAAAGTTTCAGGATCAATGAGGCTACAGATGAAGAGGTATTATAAAAAAATGATTTTTTTTTGGTTACTATGTTCTGTAAGACACATCTACTAGTAAAATTCTTTAACAAGCTTTCAAATCTGATATGGTGATTTTTTGATACTCTATTGGTAATATACTAGAACTAGTATGGTAAGGTTATTGATAATCTATTAGAGATATGATATTATAGTTTTTTGATACTCTACTATTAATATGATAAACTGATAGATATGGGCCTCAAATATAAATGGTTTCCTAAGGGTTTAATGATATCACTCTGACCACCAATGTCATCAAAGTGAGTACCACTCTTCAAAAAATTTATGGCCACATATTTATCTCTTAACAATAGCTCTTAGTTTTCCTCATGGATGGGAACTACTCAATCAAGAAGGGGCTATTGCCCATTTTAATGATAGGTCCTCTCAATGGGATAGCTAATTTAGGGTTCTTATGGTACTCCTCATAATGAATTTTAGGGATTTCACCCAAGCACTTCCCATAGTTATGTGGTCAGGTTTTTGCGTTGATATAAAATAGATTATTGTATTATAGAAAAATACTAAAATAAATTATGTAGTAGAATAAAGTTATTTCTAAAAAATTATTTAAAGGAATTATACATAAGAACAAAGTGAAGACTTTATTAAGGAAAAAAAATTTGGCCCTGGAAAGCACTTTGATACCGAATTAGAGGATCCTCCTACAAGTCAATAAAAATACATGAAATAACAAAATTATAAAATGAGAAAAAGCACTAAATGGATTATATTGATTGTAGGCCACTTCAAGGGGGAAACCTCCTTTGAAAAATCTCAATAAAAATAATTCATGGATGCCTTCATTGTCCTCAACACATATATTACATATGAATTTTAATCTAACTACTACTTCCCATGAATGTGGGATTAAAAATATTCACATGGGATGGCATACAAAGCATATGCATCCATAAAAACTACTAAAGTAATAAATTAAAGAGAAGAGATTCATAGGTTCATAACAGATTAAAAGGGCAATTGCATTGCACATTATTATACTCTCCACACAAATAACATTGCGAAGGAGGGCATTGATAATTATTTCTTCCACCACCTTGGAAAAGTCTTATGTATGTACCCCTAGATCCTCCTCTATTCAACTGATAACCTCCTATATACACTCATTATTTTTGTGTTATAGTATAATGTTGATGTGGGTTATTATCTCTAATTCCAAATTATTGTTGTGTAATTGATGGGGTTGACTTGTTTATTACTAGTGTATCATTTATAGATTTCATGATGCTGTATATGGGTATTATGCTGATGATGGTGTCCAACTTAGTAAAAGAGAGGTCCAATAGGATAGACCTTGAGGCTAGTATTGAGGTGAACCAAGAATCCACTATGGACTTTCTTGGGTCACATAACTTTTATCAACCTCTAAGTATAGAATCATCTTCTTCATCAGGGACACTTGATGTGCAGTGATGATGAACATAGTTTTAGTGTTGTCTTCTTTGATCCCATATAAATCCCTATAAATCTTTTCATCATGATTATGTGACCTAAAAAAATTACAATATAAACTCTGTAGGGTTTTTACATATTGTTATAGGAGATGACACTATGTTATTACTTTCCCTACTACTTGATAGATTTCATACAATTCTATCTTGATCTTAGGACAATCATTACTATGATGTCCTTCTTTCTCACACTCCATGTACCATAGATTTAGCTTAGGTTTATCTACCTCATGATATTGCTCCATCCGGTTCATAAAAAATTTCAATGTATTTTTATTCTTAGAACTCATGATAGGAGCTTCTCCATAGTCTTCAATTTTATTCACTCACAAAGAAACAATTCTAAAATCTACCCTAATATCATATTATGTCTATGCTATAGCAAATATGACTCTAGAATATAGTCATTTGATAAATAATATAGCATTATCTTTGTCTACTAAGTTAAATTACACCTTGTTCATAACATTAGAGAACATATTATCATAATCACAAACTAATTATCTTGATTTTTGCCTTATTTCCTTCAAGTATGGAATGGTCTGACTTGTAAATTTATTTATCTTGAACACTGTGATAAGTAATTCCTTAACCTATTATATACTAGTCTACTAAATTTGTCTGTAATATATTAACTCAAGTACTCTTCCAATCAGTGCCCCTATTGACTTTCACTTCTTTATAGCCTCAATAGTAATACCTTGTATCTTGCCATCTCATCTCATAGGTTAGTAAGTATTGTTGAGGGTCTACAAACCCATCATTTGTCACCAAATTTATAAATTCTCCTATGTTGTATAAATTGGTGTTGAAGGGATTTTTTTGTGTATTTGTTACAAGAGGAGGCTACGTTATATGTGATCCTATTTATGTACCATAAACATTTATCTACGTACTAGGCGAGTCAACCTATGCACTCTATTTTTTTGTGTTTCCTTATTTTCTTTTCATGTTTTCAACAAAACCTATATCTTTCAAATCCTTTAAAATTTATGTTATTTCAATTTTAGTACCCCCAAGGATGAACTTGTTCTAAAATTGGACCTTTCCAACTATTGTCTTCCTATTCACTTGGTTTAAAACTTCTACTAGAATATAATAAATTAGGTTGTGGGGACATGTGCTCTTCTAGTGAATGATTTGTTCCTATGACTTATTATTCTTATATGCTTTAACCTAAATTTACTCTATGACTTTGTTCTACTTCTTTACCTAATTAGTCATATTCTTCTTCTGATAATACCCATTCTTATAGCTGAACACTACATCTATCATCTAACTTCTATACCTCTACACTATTCTTGCCTTCTTCTTCAAACATCTCTTCTTCCTCTTTTTATTCATAATTTCTTTATTTCTACCAACATTTATCATCTTATTTTATCTCATATTTCTTCATTTTTAATTCTTCATTTCTTCTATCTCACTTGTCACATCTTTTTACTCATTCATCATCTAGTTTACTACTATTCTTAACTCTACTCATAGCTACATGGATATTCTTGTGTTTACTCCATATATTCTATTATCATAGCTCTCATTTTGAATCCAAAATTTTCTTTTGACTCTTCTTTCCTCATGTCTCCATTATAGATTTAGTTTCAATCCTTATCTAGTCATCTAATCATCATTCACTATCATGTTTCAAACATAACCATATGATTGAAGATACTACTCCTTATTGCATGGAGTATGCACCATGTCTTTTTCCATAACCAACGTCTTCACAAGGATAATTAATCATTACAACAATTTCCATTGAATTCCTTTAATGAACAAGTCCTTCACATCTTTAAAATATATATATCGTTGTACTACAAACTCATTTATATCTATCTACTATAGTAGTAACCCTATAGTCTATTTATGTTATCTAGTTAGTTAGTAATTTCTATAACCAATCTATTTGTTCTTCAGTCTAGATTATTATTTCCTCCATTCTTGGGTTAAAATAATAATATTCTAATTATACTAACTAGTTAGCTAGTAATTCAACCAACTCATACCAAATGTTTTTGTAAATCTCTTGATAAATATGTTCTTGAATGGTTTCTTATATGGTAAGACAAGTTCATGTTGATTCTTCTTCTACAAAATTACGTATCCTTTAGTCTAACCATGCTTCAATATCTCTTTGCCCTAATAACCATCTTAGCATAATTTCCTTTAGAATGAGTGTTCTACACTCACTGTACTATTTTTAGTAGAGGTTCCTAAAGCATCAGAACATGCTAAGGATGAGGATAGCTAGGATATACTTTAAGTGCACATAATAGTGTAGTATATTCATATAGGAGTTCTGATAATAGGGTCATAGTAAGCATTAATTATATTTTATTATTTAGGAATTGAGAACAACCAATGTTTTATAAACAAGAATAAATAAATTTGTGTTAAATTAGATAGAAATTAACCAAACATTATACATGAGAACAAATGAAAGAAACATAGTAATAAATCACACAGGTAATCATAACTAGATAAATCTCTATAGATCTCTTCAAAAGTTGAACTCTATTCTTCTTACAAGTCAAATTATATATAGACATTTCCAAGCTATAATATTCATCTTATTCTTGTGCTTGGCACCAAAATTGGAGTTTGTTTATATTTTAACTTATTACAAGTCATGGAGATAGGATAAAATATACTTATACATGAAAAAATGAGTACATAATGCATAACTACTAGACAAATATCCTAGGTATCTTTACAATTCAAATTATTATCCCAATAGAAAATGCACCTATAATGTGTCTCAAGTTGAATTATCTATAAAAATGTAACCTTTACTTTGTAAAATTATGTATAATATTAGTCTCAATTTTGAAAAACTATGTCCCATATCTATTCAAAAAATGGTTCAATGTGTATAGAATTCTGTCCCAATTTTATTTTTGAATCATGTAAATTGTATCAAATATTTTCAATAGTGTAAACTATGTATGTTTGTATTCATGTATCTTTAGTTTTATCACTTTGTTTCCTAACTATTTTTTTGATTGATGGAAAACTGTATGGAACATAAATATTAATTATTACCATCATATATTGTACAAGAAAATAATTACAAGATAGATCCATGTGAAGACACAAAGGTCAAGTTCACTAAATATTTTAATTTTTTTTTTGTTTTGTATATAAGTTAAAAGGTATAACCTATACACAAGGATGAATAAACATATTTTGAAGTAATCCATTTAATCAAAAGTTAAAAATTAAATTATATTATTAATTAAAATGCTAAGTTATGGTAAATATAAAAAGTACATATAAAACATTAGGTCACTTTATTAAACACTAAGAGGAGATAATACATAGCTTATATGTAAATTCATAGGTAGATATAAGATATATATAGGTGTAAATAATGGGAACAAGATCAAGATATATTCATAATATTATATAAGTATTACTTATAAAGTATCGAACACTTGTGTCTAAATTTGGACACTTACACCAATGCAGGTGTCCTAATGTTAATCGAAATGTTTGGTATACAATAATCATTATATTTCAGAGTGGCTATGTAAATATTTAATTATTTTTTTACCACCTTTCTGTTAATGTATTTTATCCATGTGTATATTATATAAATTATTATTTTTGGATTAGACTCTATATATTCATCTTAGTTATTTTTAACCTATAAAAAATGGGTAAGCAAGATCACAAAGTTGAACTAACATCAAAGAACCTTATATTAACTAGTGATACCTACATAACTTGGTCCAGGGCTACTCCACTCAGCATTCACACACAACACAATAATAAAGACTCTCAAAGATATTTTTAAAGAATGGAATGAAACATATTTTATTATAAAATAAATTATAATGTTATACCCACATGGGCTATTTCACTACAAAGAAAGTTAACCTGCATGCTGGAGCCTCAAACTGCACTGCCAAGTGCAAGAACTAAATCCATGAAATCTCTCCCAAAATCGTTTCCTAAAGCTTCCAATTTCTCTCAAGAAAATCTAGGTGTTATAATATAGAAGAGACCTAAGTGTGTTGTCAAAATCAATATTCTCCCATTTTGGAAAAGTCACGTGAGTCAAGAAAGGCAACTTATCATCTTTATCCATTTGATATTTTTTTCCATTTATATCCTACTTTTTCCATTTATATCTTCTTTTTCTAAACTTAAGGAGAAGAATGAAACACATCTTAGTAATTTTCCTTGACAACTCATTCTCATCTTATCTTAGATAACCACACCCCACTTTGGTAAATTTCCTTCACCTAAAATACATGCCATTTTGATTACCTTCTAATTTTTAAATAACATCTTTCATTAGAGTCAACAACTTATAAGATACATATCTTTTGAATCAGGGGTCTAATTGATGAACTATTTATTGCATTAGAAATATTTTGATGTGCTCTATGACATATTATATATAAATTTACATGTCCATATATGTATAAATACCATATTAATAAAAATAGTAGGTGAATATTATTAGCCTTAAAAATAGTATGATAGTTATAAACCATTATAAGCTTCAACATGTGCTCCAAATGAACTAATAAACCTATAAGATAAAATGAAAATTAGTAAAAATATTATTTATGATGATGCAGGATTTCCCTTACACACTCAATGATCTTGCATTAGACACTCAAGGTAATTTGAGAGGTGAATTAGTCACTTGTCAAGTTTTTGAGGAAAACCAAGATGGTCAACCTCTACCTTGGACAACCATGATTAATATTCAATAGGCTTTCCCTTCCACTTAACCAATTATTCTTCATACTATCTAGTCCTTGTACTTCTACCTAGATGACTATCTAGGATTTTGTCTATCTCTTCCTTCTTTATAGTAGTTGATATAATTTTCCATAATTCCTCTATTGGTACAACCTCACTATCTCCTTCATGATATTCTATCAAATCAAAAATGTTAAACATAGGTGAAATTTCAAACCCATCTAGCAATTCCACCTCATGAGCATTTATTAAATCATGTCTCTTTAGAATCTTGTAGGTCCAAACCTCTTCATTTTTAGCTAGTTATATGTTATAATAGAAAATATTTTCTTTCTCAAGTTAACCTTAACTTCATCTCCAACCATGAATTTCTTAAACTTTTGATTCTCATCTACCTTTGCCTTATACTGAATATTCATCTTATTGATATGATTTCTTACATCTTTATGCAATTTTTTTAGATATTATGTAAAGTCTTCAACATCAATACTTCTCTTCTCACCTTTGTCCATCTTCCTCAACTTAGAATCATTCTTTGGACTACTCACCTATATAATTTGGAATGGGGATTTACTAGTACTCCTATTGATAGAATTATTATACACAAATTTTGCCTGGGGTAGAATCAAATCCCATCCCTTGGGTCTCTCTCCTATTAAGCATCTCAAGAAGTTTCCTAAAATCCTAATCATGACCTCTATTTATCCATTAGTATATGCATGGTTTGTATAACTAAATTTCAAATTAGTCTTTTATTTATTCCATAAGATCTTCTATAAACACCTAATAAATTTTGTATCTCAGTCTAAAACTATACTCTTTGGTAGACCATGCATTCTTACCACCTTTCTAAAAAAAATCTTTGTGATGTGAATAACATCATGAGTCTTTTGACATGGAATGAAATGTGCCATATTTGAAAATATGTCCACCACCACAAATATTGAGTCATGTCCTCTCTATATTCTTGGTAAACCAAGAATAATGTCCATAGTAATATCTTCCCATGGTATCTTTGGTATAGGTAATGACTAATATAATCTAGTATTCTGACTTACTCCTTTAGCTATATGGCATACTCTATAAATTTTAAAAACATTCATCACATCCTATTGTAACTATGGCTAGTAGTAATTCTCATTAACAACAACAATGACCTTATCTTGACCAAAGTGTCATGCTAAGCCTTTGTTATGGTTATCCTTAATCAGGTTATCTCTCATAGAACTCCTTGGAATACACAACTAATTTCCTCTAAACAAAATACCATCTTGGATCATGAAATCCAACCATTTTATCCTATCCAAAGTAACAGGTTCCATATAATCTTTCCAAGCCTCTAAAAAGTCTAGATCTTCAAGATACAAACTTTTAAGCTCATCAACCACAATAACTTCTATCTTCATTGCTATCAACAACTCTTATCTTATGTTTAAGGCATATATAACTATGTTTGACCTACCACTCCTATGCTTTAAAATAAAAGTATAACACTAAAAAAAATCAACCCATATTAAGTGCCTTTATTTCAACTTTCCTTGGGTATTAAGATATTTTAAATATTGATGATGAATATATAAAATGAATTCCTTTGTTAGTAAATAATGTCTCCATTTATTCAAAGCCTAAATTATAGCATCAAAATCTTAATAATAGATAGAATACATTTTATTGGCATTATTAAGATTCTTGATAAAATAGGCAATAAGACTACCTTCATGGATCAATATAACACCTATAACACTCCCATTAGAATCATAGTCTACCAAAAATACCTTATTTAAATCTAAAATAGCTAAAACATGTTCATTTATGACTTTATTGTTTAGCATATCAAAACTCTTTGTTGTTCCTACAGTCCACATAAACTCCTTTCTATCCCCTCTAGTTGTTTTAGTTATGGGTGCACAAATGCTACTAAATATTTTGATAGGCTTCCTATAAAAAATCACCAAACCATGAAAATATCTTACCTCTATAGCACTCTTTGGTCTAGGCCATTCAACATAGCCCTTACTTTCTCTAGATCCATCTAAAGACCCTCAATTGAGATAAAAAATCTAAGGTATACCAATTTTTTTTTGTAAAACTTCATTTATTTATATTAATCAATAAATTACCCTCCCTTAGATTCTCAAACACTCTTCTGATATGCATCAAAATTCCATCTAAATAAAAAATAACAATCTTTAAAAAAATATTTTAATACCTCATTCATGAGCCACATAAATGTGTTTGGTGTATTGGTTAGCCCAAATGTCATGACTAACCACTCATATTAACCTTCCTTCATCTTGAAGTCTATTTTACACTCATCTCCTTCTTGAATCCAAATTTAGTAATATATATGATCTTCAAATAAATCTTAGTGAAGTACTTGGCTCCACTCAAGCAATCCATTATGGCATCCATCCTTGGAAATCAAAACTGATACTTGATTGTGATCTTATTGATATTTTTTGAGTCTATACACATACTCCACTATCCATCATTATTTGGTGCCAATACTATAGGTACCACATATACTCCACTATTCTATGGTAAATTGGTATGCATATTCTATGGTAGTCATTCTGACTAGACTCAACTCCTCCTAAATGTTTGCCCTCAATCCAATAATGTAATGGGCTACCTTTTCATTATTAGCCTGTGAGTTACCTATCTTGATAATAAATTTATACAAATATTCAATATAATCATTAATATTCATATTTTATTGTTTCAAACCTTTTAAATTTTTCAATAGCTCTAACTTATAATTTATAAGAATAAACTACCTCTTCAACTTTTCCACCATTCTATCCCATTTGGCGATCTTCTCTTTTCCTCTCTGGTTTCTCTATAACTGAACTTCCTTCCACCATAGATTGGAATGGAATTTTAGCTTGGTATTTTAAAATTTACCCTTTTAGGGTATTTCACATATTTTTATTTAAATTAATCATCCATTTCATTGATCCAATCACCCAATTATTCTGGGTTTAAATTTCTAGAATATGTATAAACTTCAATATTTAGCCTTTTCCAATCTTGGAAATGCACCTCAACAACCTAAATTTCTTAGTATTTCCTAAAACATCATGTTATTCTTTTAAATTATCTTATTCTTCTTCATCTTACCTTTCCTCTCTTCATCTTGGCTCAAATCCGCTCTGTAGATCCTCTTGTAATGTATTGATTTGTCCTTGTAGGGTTATAAAACCCTCTTCTATCACAACATTTCTCCCATCACCACCATTGTTCCTTCATGGAGGAATTTTTATCTATAAAACAAACTAAAAACCTTAGGTCTTGGTGCCAACTACCTCACAATCAGTTATCTATCTACATTCTTAGGAACTACTACTCTGATACCACTTGGCATAGGGCTAATCCACCTAAAATTCACACAAAACCAACAAAAAAAAATCATAATGCAAATCTTCCTCTTCCTTTTTGCTCACCATAATTTTAGTCTTGATGGTGATATGCATTATATCCTCATTGATTTTTACTGGTGCTTGCTTATTCATTTTTCTTTTGATCTTCATTTCTTCCTCTATAGGATCATCCTCTAATCCTTACACCATGACCTCTTCCTTTTTATTTTATCTCAAAATTCTTATTACATTTCTCCTCTACCTTCATGGTAAATTGGTAAGAATCTTCTATGGTAGTCATTCTGATTAGACTTAGCTCCTCCTAAATGTTGGGCCTCAAACTATTAATGTAATGGGCTACCTTTTCATTATTAGCCTGTGAGTTACCTATTTTGATAATAATCTTATATAAATATTCAATATACTCATTAATATTCATATTTTATTATTTCAAACCTTGATAATTTTTCAATATCTCCAACTTATAATCTACAAAAATAAACTACCTCTTCAACTTTTCCACCATTCTATCCCATTTGGTGATCTTCTCTTTTCCTCTCTAGTTTCTCTATACCTGAACTTACTTCCACTATACATTGGCATGTAATTTTAGCTTGGTATTTTAGAATTTTACTCTTTTAAGGTCTTTCACATATTTTTATTTAAATTAATCAACCATTTCATTGATCTAATCACCTAATTCTTTAGGTTTTAGATTTCTAGAATATGTATAAACTTCAATATTTGGCCTTTCCCAATCTTGGAAATGGACCTCAACAACCTAAATTTCTCAAGATATCCTAAAACATCATGCTATTATTTTAAGTTATCTTATTCTTCTTCATCTTCACTTCCCTCTCTTCATCTTGTCTCAAATCCTCTCTATAGATCCTCTTGTAATGTATTGATTTGTCCTTGTAGGGTTATAAAACCCTCTTATATCACAACATTTCTCCCATCACCACCATGGTTCCTTCATGGAGGATTTTTTATCTATACAACAAACTCACAACCTTAGGTCTTGGTTCAAACTACCTCACAATCAGTTATCTATCTACATTCTTAGGAACTACTACTTTGATACCACTTGCTGAAAGGCTACTCCACTTAACATTCACACACAACAAAACAACAAATATCCTCATCTAAATCTTCCTCTTCCTCTTTTTTCACCACTATTTTTGTCTTGATGATGATACGCATTATATCCACTTTGATTTTTATTGGTACTTGCTTATTCATTTTTCTTTTGACCTTCATTTCTTCCTCTTTAGGATCATCCTCCAATCCTTCCACCATGAACTCTTCCTCTTTATTTTATCTCAAAATTCTTATTAAATTTCTCCTCTACCTTCATGGTAAATTTTTATGCATCTTCTATGGTAGTCATTCTGACTAGACTCAGCTGCTCCTAAATGCTTGGCCTCAAACCATTAATGTAATGGGCTACCTTTTCATTATTAGACTATGAGATAACTATTCTGATAATAATCTTATATAAATATTCAATATACTCATTAATATTCATATTTTATTCATTATAACCTTTTAATTTTTTCAATAGCTACAACTTATAATCTACTAGAATAAACTACCTCTTTAACTTTTCCACCATTCTATCCCATTTGGTGATCTTCTCTTTTCATCTCTAGTTTCTCTATAACTGAACTTCCTTCCACCATACATTGGCATGGAATTTTGGCTTTTTTTTAAAATTTTACTCTTTTAGGGTCTTTCATATATTTTCATTTAAATTAATCATCCATTTCATTGATCCAATCACCTAATTCTTCTTGGTTTAGATTTCTATAATATGTATAAACTTCAATATTTGGCCTTTTTCAATCTTAGAAATGGACCTCAACAACCTACATTTCTAAAGATATCCTAAAAATCATGTTATTCTTTTAAAATATCTTGTTATTCTTCATCTTTGATTTCCTCTCTTCATCTTGGCTCAAATCCTCTTTGTAAATCCTCTTGTAATGTATTGATTTGTCCTTGTAGGGTTATAAAACCCTCTTCTATCACAAAATTTCTCCCATCACCACCATGGTTCCTTCATGGAGGAATTTTTATGTATACATCAAACTCACAAGCCTAGGTCTTGGTACAAACTACCTAATAATCAGTTATCTATCTACATTATTAGTAAATACTACTCTTATACCACTTGGTGTAGGGCTACTCCACCTAACATTAACACAAAACAAAAAATCAAATATCCTCATCCAAATCTTCCTCTTCCTCTTTGTTCACCATTATTTCAGTCTTGATGGTGATAGGCATTATATCCTCTTTGATTTTTACTTGTGCTTGCTTATTCATTTTTATTTTTCTCTTCATTTCTTACTCTATAGGATCATCCTCCAATCCTTCTACCATGACCTCTTTCTCTTATTTTATCTCAAAATTCTTATTAAATTTCTCCTCTACCTTCATGGTAAATTGGTATGCATCTTCTATGGTAGTCATTCTGACTAGACTCAGCTCCTCCTAAATGTTTGGCCTCAACCCATTAATGTAATGGGATACCTTTTCATTATTAGCCTATGAGTTACCTATTCTGATAATAATCTTATATAAATATTCAATATACTCATTAATATTCATATTTTATTTTTTTAAACCTTGTAAATTTTTGAATAGCTCCAACTTATAATCTACAAGAATAAACTACCTCTTCAACTTTTCCACCATTCTATCCCATTTGGTGATCTTCTCTTTTCCTCTCTGGTTTCTCTATAACCAAAATTCCTTCCACATACATTGGCTTGGAATTTTAGCTTGGTATTTTAAAATAATTCTCTTTTAGGGTCTTTCACATATTTTTAATTAAATTAATCATCCATTTGATTGATCTAATCACCCAATTATTTTGGGTTTAGATTTCAAGAATCTGTATAAACTTAATTCTTTAGCCTTTTCCAATCATGGAAATGGACCTCAACAAAATAAATTTCTCAAGATATCCCAAAATATCATGTTATTCTTTTAAATGATCTTATTCTTCTTTATCTTTGTTTTTCTCTCTTCATCTTGGCTCAAATCCTCTCTGTAGATCCTCTTGTAATGTATTGATTTGTCCTTGTAGGGTTAGAAAACCATCTTCTATCACAACATTTCTCCCATCACCACCATGGTTCCTTCATGGAGGAATTTTTATCTCTATAACAAACTCACAACCTTAGGTCTTGGTGCAAACTGCCTCCCAATCGGTTATCTATCTACATTCTTAGGAACTACTACTATGATACAACTTGCTGCAATGCTACTCCACCTAACATTCACACACAACAAAACAAAAAATATCCTCATCCAAATCTTCCTCTTCCTCTTTGTTCACCATTATTTTAGTCTTGATGGTGATAGGCATTATATCCTCTTTGATTTTTATTGGTGCTTGTTTATTCATTTTTATTTTGAGCTTCATTTCTTCCTCTATAGGATAATCTTCCAGTCCTTCTACCATGACCTCTTCCTCTTTATTTTATCTCAAAATTATTATTAAATTTCTCCTCTACCTTCATGGTAAACTAGTGTGCATCTTCTATGGCAGTCATTCTGACTAGACTCAGCTCCTCCTAAATGCTTGGCCTCAACCCATTAATGTAATGGGCTTCCTTTTCATTATTAGCTCGTGAGTTACCTATTCTGATAATAATCTTATATAAATATTCAATATACTCATTAATATTCATATTTTATAGTTTCAAACCTTGTAAATTTTTCAATAGCTCAAACTTATAATCTACAAGAATAAACTACCTCTTCAACTTATCCACCATTCTATCCCATTTGGTGATCTTCTCTTTTCCTCTCTAGTTTCTCTAAAACTAAACTTCCTTCCACCATACATTGGCATGGAATTATAGCTTGGTATTTTAAAATTTTACTCTTTTAGAATCTTTCACATATTTTTATTTAAATTAATCATCCATTTCATTGATCCAATCACCCAATTCTTTTGGGTTTAGATTTCTATAATATGTACAAACTTCAATATTTGGCCTTTTCCAATCTTGGAAATGGACCACAACAACCTAAATTTCTCAATATCTCCTAAAACATCATGTTATTCTTTTAAATTATCTTATTCTTCTTCATCTTCACTTTCCTCTCTTCATCTGGGCTCAAATCCTCTTTTTAGATCCTCTTGTAATGTATTGATTTGTCCTTGTAGGGTTATAAAACTCTCTTCTATCACAACATTTCTCCCATCACCACCATGGTTCATTCATGGAGGCATTTGCATCTATACAACAAACTCACAACCTTGGGTCTTGGTGCAAACTACCTCATCATCAATTATCTATCTACATTCTTAGGAACTACTACTCTAATACCATTTGGTGCAGGGCTACTCCACCTAACATTCACACATTAAAAAAAAACAAATATCCTCATCCAAATCTTCCTCTTCCTCTTTTTTTACCATTATTTTAGTCTTGATGGTGATAGGCATTATATCCTCTTTGATTTTTACTGGTGCTTGCTTATTCCTTTTTCTTTTGATCTTCATTTCTTCCTCTAAAGGACCATCCTCCAATCCTTCGATCATGACCTCTTCCTCTTTATTTTAATTCAAAATTATTATTAAATTTCTCCTCTACCTTCATGTTAAATTGGTATGCATATTCTATGATAGTCATTCTGACTAGACTCAATTCCTCCTAAATGCATGGCCTCAACCCATTAATGTAATGGGCTACCTTTCCATTATTAGCCTGTGAGTTACCTATTCTAATAATAATCTTATAAAATATTCAATATACTCATTAATATTCATATTTTATTGTTTCAAAACTTGTAAGTTTTTCAATATCTCCAACTTATAGTTTACAAGAATAAAATACCTCTTCAACTTTTCCACCATTCTATCCCATTTGGTGATCTTCTCTTTTCGTCTCTAGTTTCTCTATAACTGAACTTCCTTCCACCTTACATTGGCATGGAATTTTAGCTTTGTCTTTTAAAATTTTAATCTTTTAGGGTCTTTCACATATTTTTAATTAAATTAATCATCCATTTCATTGATCTAATCACCCCATTCTTTAGGGTTTAGATTTATAGAATCTGTATAAACTTCAATATTTGGCCTTTTCCAATCATAAAAATGGACCTCAACAATGTAAATTTCTCAAGATCTCCTAAAACATCATTTTATTCTTTTAAAATATCTTATTCTTCGTCATCTTCACTTTCCTCTCTTCATCTTGTCTCAATTCCTATATGTAGATCCACTTGTCATGTATTGATTTATCCTTGTAGGGTTATAAAACCCTCTTTTATCACAACATTTCTCCCATCACCACCATGGTTCCTTCATTGAGTAATTTTTATCTATACAACAAACTCACAACCTTAGGTCTTGGTGCAAACTTCCTCACAATCAGTTATCTATCTACATTATTAGGAACTACTACTTTGATACCACTTGGTGCAAGGCTACTCCACCTAACATTCACACACAACAATACAACAAATATCCTCATCCAAATATTCCTCTTCCTCTTTGTTCGCCATTATTTTTGTCTTGATGGTGATACACATTATATCCACTTTGATTTTTATTGGTGCTTGCTTATTCATTTTTCTTTTGATCTTCATTTCTTCCTCTATAGGATCATCCTCCAATCCTTACACCATGAACTCTTCCTCTTATTTTATCTCAAAATTCCTACTAAATTTCTCCTCTACCTTCATGGTAAATTATTATGCATCTTCTATGGGAGTCATTTTGACTAGACTCAGCTCCTCCTAAATGCTTGGCCTCAACCCATTAATGTAATGGCCTACCTTTTCATTATTAGCCTGTGAGTTACCTATTCTAATAATTATCTTATATAAATTTTCAATATACTCATTAATATTCATATTTTATCATTTAATACCTTATTATTTTTTAAATAGCTCCAACTTATAATCTATAAGAATAAAATACCTCTTCAACTTTTCCACCATTCTATCCCATTTGGTGATCTTCTCTTTTCCTCTTTGCTTTCTCTATAACTGAACTTCCTTCCACCATACATTGGCATGGAATTTTTGCTTTGTCTTTAAAAATTTTAATCTTTTAGGGTCTTTCACATATTTTTATTTAAATTAATCAATCATTTCATTGATCCAATCACCCAATTCTTTTGGGTTTAAATTTCTAGAATATGTATAAACTTCAATATTTGGCCTTTTCCTATCTTGGAAATGGACCGCAAAAACCTAAATTTATCAAGATCTCCTAAAACATCATGTTATTGTTCTAAATTATCTTATTCTTCTTCATCTTCACTTTCCTCTCTTCATCTTGTCTCAAATCCTCTCAGTAGATCATATTTTAATGTATTGATTTGTCCTTGTAGGGTTATAAAACCCTCTTATATCACAACATTTATCATGTCACCACCATGGTTCCTTCGTGGAGGCATTTTTTCTATACAACAAACTCACAACCTTAGGTCTTGGTGCAAACTACCTCACAATCAGTTATCTATCTACATTTTTAGGAACTACTACTTGTATACCACTTGGTGCAGGGCTACTCCACCTAACATTCACACACAAAAAAACAACAAATATTCTCATAGAAATTTTTGAATAATGGAATTGAACACATTTTATTATAAAATAAATTATAATGTTGTATCCATATGGGTTATTTGACTACAAATAAATTTGACTTGCATGTTGGAGCCTTAAACTAAATTGCCATGTCCAAGAACTCAATCCCTAAAATATCTCCCAAAGGCTTCTTCTAAAGCTTCCCATTCCTCTCAATGAAATATAGGTGTAGTAATATATAAGATACCTAAGTGTGGAAAAAAAATATATTCATCCATTTTTGAAAAGTCACATGAGTCGAGAAAGTTAACTTATCATATTTATCCAATTTTTTTTTCATTTAGATCATGCTTTTTCCCTCTACATTTGCTTTTTCCAAACTAGAGGTTAAGAATGAGACATACCTTATCAAGTTTCCTTGAAAACCATCCTCATATTATCTTAGATAACCATGCTCCACATTTGTTACTTTAATTCACCTAAAATCCATGCCACCTTGATTACCTTCTAATTTTAAAATAACAACTTTGCTTAGAGTCCGCAACTTTTGAGAAGCATATCTTTTGAATCAGGTGTGTAACTGATCAACCATTTGTTACATAAAAAATATTTTGAGGTGTTCTATGGCATATTATGTGGAAATTTACATGTCTATATATACATAAATACTAAATTTCTAAAAATGGTAGGTTAATATGTTTAGCCTTCAAAAGATTCTAACAATTCTAAACCATTGGAAACTTCAACATGTGCTCCAACTAAACTAAGAAACCTACAAGACAAAAATAAAATTAACAAAAATATTATTCATGGTGATACAAGATTACCCTTACACCCTAGATGTTACTTCATCATATCCAATACTCCAAGAAGGTCCTTAGACATATTTAGTTCTCACCTATGTATTGGATTATGTGTGAACAATGGTAAAATATGATATATGCAAGGCTATGTAATGAACTATCTTATAACTTGAAAAATACTTCTCATGGGATGCTATCTGAAGGATTCATACCTATCATATGATTTATCCTATTACTAATATAGAGATAAGGAATAATATATATTTTTTGAATAATGAAAAGGTGCATTGTAAGTAATGTGTTCGGTAATAATTTTGATATGACTTGGTGATAATTAATGTTCTCTGATTTTTATTTATAACACACATTTTGAAAATATCACATGGAAGGGTTAAATTTAATAAATGGGCTAACCTATAACATTTGAAATATTGGAAAAATTAGATGAATTTCTAGGTTAAAATATTATATAATGTTTTGGACACTTCATTTGATGTAAGGGTCCCTATGTGGGACACAAGTGTCCAATACAATAAGAAAATGATGAGAATATAAAAGTGAGAGTGAAGGATATATATCAATTTTTAAGCTTTTTGTATTGTATAAGAGAGGGTCATACAAAATTTTAGGGTCATAGCACAAGGTAAAAAATTTAGTAGAATGAGGTAGAAAATGTTAGCCTTTATGGAACAATAAGGTATACAAATAAAGGATATAAACCTTATAGGTATTTGTCAATTATACAAAACTTAGATGTTATATAAATTAGATTCTTATATATACACTTCCATTCAAATAAAATGTGATAGTTTTCCTTTTTATCCTAAAATTAAATGTGATAATATCTCTTTACATGTAAATTTTATTAAAACAAAATTCCATGCAATTTAGAGTCTTTCCTAATAACCAAAACATTAAGGTAGTACCAAATTATTCAATGATGTTTCCATATAATGTGATTACAATTTATGAAATTATGTTTATATAGAATGAAATGACAAGTAGTGCAATTATATTTTTGATTAATCTATAATACCTATGTTTATGATATATAGTGAGTTAATAATAATTAATTAATAGTTACAAACCACTAATATTCCTTTAGCCATATCATCTCTATGATGCATTCCATAGGTGACCTCCAAAAGAAATTTATTTCTCTCACTTTGAAATATAGATCATTTGATGCTAATATGAATAATAATTTCATCTTATGATACCATGTAACCATAATAAAATTATAATATAATTATCAAAAATTAAATTTCATGCATAGGTTATAATTTTTTAATGGAGATGAAGATCATATTAGACTCTTAGCTAATTATGTAATTTATTTTGGTAAATCCTCAAATAATGGATGAATTTTAATAGAAAATTTCCACATACATTTAGAAGGAGAGGCCTTAGGTTGGTTTCATAATATTCCTGATGGTGATTTACCTCACCTTAATATTTTAAAAATGGTATTATTATCCTACTTTAAGAATAAAAAGGTTACTAAATTCACATTGGAACATCTCCAAATTCTAAACCAATGTCATGATGAACTTATTAAAGATTACATTTTAAGAATTTATAATACATTACATTTTTTAATGTATCATTACATATATTTGAAAAATAATATTATTTTTATAAACCATATTGTCTCCACTTAAGTAAAAAATAATTTTTAATTATTATAATTCTTTTGAGAAACATTATATGAATGTTTTCACCTATTCCTCTAATCTCACTTGAGTATAACATAGTAAGAAAATAAATAAAAAATTTATTTGAAACACTTACATAAAATTATAACATAAGGATTCTAGTTAAGGTTCTTAATAAAAGGAAAAATTCAAATGACATGGTTTATAAGATAAAATCTAATATGAGTGCACCTATTTCAAATAATAAACAACCGCTTAAATTTGATGTACTAAAATATTTAATAAGTTATATATTATATAAATTAATTGATAAAAAAATTAATCAAATTAATACTAATTAATATCATCCTCCCCCATCACCTTGAATGAGTGGAGCCAAAACTATTTTTCAACTATCATATATTAATGTACATATAGATAACAATTTTTTTCAATTGCAAAAAAAATATTATGAAAATTATGGATATGTTGATTATTATATTTGGTATTGTTTATAATAGATAAACAAGGTCCACTTATCCACATTCTTTTAATAATCATTCCATTAAGACTAGGATATCTGAAGACTTTTGTTTAAAGGAGCTACTGGTCACTCAAGCTTGTATGGAAGGTATCAGACTATAAGATCTCATTATACGTCACATTATATAAGATAAAAAAAAAATTAGAAAACATATATCAATCAGTTAAAAATCAAGGAATGGAAAAATTAAACAAAATTATAAAATAATATCATGAAAAAAATCATTCTAAATCATAATGAGACAATTACAACATTAGAATTCAATTACAAGTGGGGTTGTAACTTATAAATAATTAATATTTAGAAGTGGTTTATTTGATGACTCCATACACACTCAAAACATAATTTTTTAATACATAGATTATTTATGTTCCCATAATTTTTTTTCTCTACTCTTCTATTTTGTTGACATATATGTGTTCATATAATCTTTTATTGATCACTGTTGTAGACCATGGATTTTTTTTACTATTAAATTACCTTTTGATTATTTATCTTGGTCTATAAAATCATAAAACATATCTTAAAATGATGCTTCATTTACAATAGCCTCATCAAAACTACACATTATTTGTGGCATAGTACTTGCTTATTACTGCATATACACTATTGATACTCATTATGCCCTACATTGATATTACAAGATAAAATAAAATATCAAAAAAAAATATATGATTACATACACTAATTAATTCTCATCTCATCCACCACCCACATGATAGCTTGATCCATAATGTTGATATTACCATATATAGTGGGGGGCATATTTCTTTCCTTCACGTCCTCCAATTAACATGCTATTACATTTGATGTGAATTACGCCTTAATATGTGTTATAGATTTTTATGATTAATACCATTATTATACTTTCATCCTTGTTAATTAAAAATATTTACTTATATCAATGTGTGTAAGTATTTTATAAACTACATCAAAATTAAAATTTTAAAAAAATAAAAAATCATGACCTAAGCATGACACCTTTTCTAATTTTTTTACTATCCAATTATGTTATTTATTTAATTTTTTTAGATTAAATATTATTTTGCATAAGCACATGTATTTCATGATATATGAGAGTGAGATGAAATAAATCTAGTTTTAAATTATATATTGATATGCATATGCAAGACATTCCTACACAAAGGAGTAATGCCAATATTGGGGGATTTTCATTCCTCAAGTTACATTGTTACTGGTGGCCAATTTTTGGCCCACATACAAAGCTTGTACACATATGGATTAGGTTTCTAAGGGATGATTAAATGGATAGTTTTGAAGATACCCCATGGGATGTCAAGAGTGCATGGAATGACTCAGAAGTGCATAACATTTATCTAGTTCTTCATTGTGTTAATCTAGACATTTTGGATCTAGTAATAGAAATTTTGAGTAGGAATTTTATTGAAATAACCATTGCGACATTAAAATTAGTTAATAATAATGAGTCATATGGTTCTATTCATTTTATTCCAAAAAACATATATACTAGGTTTTAGGTCATCCAACAAATCACAATAGAAGATATGAAAACTAAAAGTTGGCCTCTCATACAAAAATAACTAAGTTTCCATAGTCATTTTTCAAAGAAGCTAAAATTTATTTTAGTGGGAATATTTATAAGGCCATATCTCACATGTGTGGTAGTTTTAGGAGAAAATGATCACATGGGTTTGTTTAGTTTGGTCCCTAGTTTCTACATGCTAAGTTTTAGGTCATCTATCGAAGCACAAAAGGAGTTATGCATGTTCAAATTTATCTCCTTAGTCATATTTTGTTAAGTTTCCCATAGCCAATCAAACTAGATCATCATTAGGATGTCATGTGGGAATGAATGGACCAGTCAACTTAAGAATTTTTTAGACTCATTTAGAAAACACCCATGACTAATGGATCAAATGGGTTCATCCCTTTCAGTCTCAAGAACATCTCCTAAAAATTAGGTGCCTCCATACTTTTTTGCTTCAAGTTGGACCTATAACATAAGATGTTTGTGCTAATGTCAAAATAAAGCTCAGGTAAAAATCCATTAAATCTTATAATTTATGGTCTATGGGACATCAAATATGTTCTACAATATGTTAAATATAGTTCATGGGACATCAAATTCAAGATCATAAAGTAGTTTTTAGAGTTTAAATAATGGGTCCCAGATAGATCTAAGGGCTCACATTAGTTCATATCTAGAAAATCCAATAGATTAAGGGAAAGTATGGTGTAAGTGGGACCAAGAAAATATAAGGAGAAAATACATGGATGAAAAGTGTCTCACCCATGTTAAACTAGAAAAATATCCATGGCTCTTGCTCATTCATACAAAAAAGGATCAATGGAATGAGATGAGTTAAAGGGTCAATAATCTGAGTTAGATATTTGATAGGTAATAAACAAAGGACTAAAATGGGACATATTTTACTAAGTTTAATGGAGTAGTTGGACTCATCTAAAGAACATGAATGGACCCGAACTAGTGGAAAATATATAGAACTAAGCTCAAATATGATTTGAGTTGGAACATAATGCATAATAAAAGGATTGAGCATAACCAGTAGAGCTCTATAGAGATAGCTTAGGTATTTTAAACCTAACATAAACAAAAGGTATGCTAGTTGGTGACTAAAAGGGACTAGGTATGACCAAAATATAATATCTATATGGACTATAAGAAAACCAATAATTTGAGATTGGTTTTCATATATAGTTAATCCAAGTCAAGGTTTCAACATATGAGAAAATATATGTAATTAATAAAGAAGCATCTTGGGCCATGCTTTCAACAAGAAACTCATAAAATGCATAAATCCATGATTGTTATATCTATGAGCATGAAGTTTTTTCTTCAAGTGAGAGATGACATGAAGGATCAAAGAAAAGGTCCAGTGTTGGGAACTACAGTTATGAGCATTCAATGCATCTCCAAAACCTTTGGGTAATTTATCACTCAACAATCTATGGGTAGTGTCCTAATTGATAAAAAGTATGTTAAGGTTTTAATTGGCTAGGGAGAAAAAGGTGGTAGTTTAGGTTAAATAAATTACCAGGGATGGTTTGTTCCTTCTCGAATCATGCTCCCTCTTCTCTCTCTCTTTTCTCCTATATTATACCATTCTTGTCTTCTTTACAAAGGTTCTCATATTTTATAATTTTTATCTTTCTGAGAGACAAGGATATTATTTGGGAGACTAAAATGTATGATAATTTTGATTAGGCTTGACCCTGTCAAGCATTTTTAATAACTACCTCTTGATGTAATAAGGACTTTATTTACCTATGTCTTATCTTGGATCAAGTTTTGGGAGTTGTGCATGATGGCATCATGTGAAGGAGAATCTTCCTCATCCATTTTCTTCCTTTCTAACCTTGTTTATGGAGATTTCAATATTGCTTACAGGTCTAGATTAGTGTTCCACTCTGAACCTCTTATATGAAATACTTATGTAAGTAGCTTGATCTTGAGGTTGTGTGAGCTATTATTATCCCCTGTTGATCTAGTGTGGGTTCAATATTATGGGATTTCCCTTTTAAGTTTAGTGCATCACTTTTTTAACTTTTTTAGGATCCCTTATCCCCTTTATAACCCTTTTACCATGAATCATTAGGATTAGTATTAGTTTAGGTGAGCATCAAAGAGGAAGTGAGCCTACTCCAAAGGTTCAACTACAACATAGGTTACCCACAGCTTGAGGTTGTCACAATATTCTGATTTAATGGGAGAGAGCCTAAATAACCCTCTCTAAGGGTACACATTAAATTCATATGCACCACCTTAGTCCTCATCTAGTCCACCCATCCTTCCCCAAATAACTACTCCTAATATCCCCTATTATGATCCATGTTCTTCATGTATTCTATATACTTTACCTTCTTGGAATTCAATCCAAATAAGCCTTTATAGAAAAAAGGAGAATGTTGTGGAACAACATATTATTGATTTCTAAGATCCCACTTATCTTAATTAGGACTCCCCTTGTACATCATATCATCCCTCTTGTGTTCCTTATCCTTATAAGGACATTAACCTATTTATAGAGAGAATTTTAAAAGAGAATATAGATATATAGATCAAAGAGTTCAAGATAAAGATGAATAAAGAGGAAGTGAGTCAAAATAGACAAAATATCATTGTTTCCTACACATTCCCATTATGAAAATTGGTCAAGGAAGGCATGCATAAAAAGGAAGAGGTATTAATGATGAAGGTTTAATAACTAGTTCAATAAAAAGAGGCTACTCCCTATACATTTCCCTCTTGGAAGTCAATTCTGAAAGGACATAAAAAATAGGAATTTCTAATTGAGGTAGTCTAAAGTAGTCTCAAAGGATGAGTTTCTTATGACAAACGTTAATCATGAAACCATAGCTTAGCTCAATTATCTTGGTCTATAATAGTTTCAAGACTCTCCCTCCTTTCCTCAAGATCATGAAGATATCCCATCTTAGATCCTCTCCTATGATTGTAACTACTTCATACCCTCTCTTATGAAAGCACCCTCTCCCACACCCATTTAGGAAAAGGAGAAGGTGTCCAAATCTTAGACATTCCCCTCATGAAAATCAATCAAGGAAGGCATAAAGAAGGAAAGGGAGGTATATCTTTAGGTAGTCCAAGAACTAGTCCTATTAGAGGAATGGTTAGTTGTGTAAGAAATGAATCAAGAAACCATAGATTAGCTCAATGAGCTTGGTGTACAAGAGTTCCAAGGATATCTTTCCTTAGTTTAAGAGCCACCTAAAGGAGAATTCAAAGTACCTATCTAAAAAGATACCCTCCTAAGATGTAATCAATCTTAACTTATTCACCCTTCCACCATCTCCCTTATAAAGAGGAGCTTGTTATACAAAGGATAGAGGAGGAGCTTATAGTCATAGGTGAATCTAAAGAGGATAATGTAAGTGTCTATGATGAGGATATCATAATAGGTAGCCAACTTCATTTAAAATGGAAAGAGTTATATTTGATACATCATCTATGGTATGGATTTAACACTAATGAACTAGGTCTTGTTGAGGAAAATCCTTGAGTTTAAGATAGAATGGACATTTAATGGACTAATAAAGGTCCATTCTACATAGATCAAGAAAAGGATTAGGAGTAGGTATATAAGGTAAGTACACTTCAAGATTAGGTATCAAATGAAAATAGTCCTAATGAATTGGAGTTTATGGAAGTGAAATTAGACTTTGATCAAGATAAAGGTATATTTTTAGGCACTATGTGTTCAAATCAACCTTCATTTGTAGTTGAGAAATAAGATGAAACCTTGAGTGAGGTTGATGAAGAGGACATATTGAGTTCTCAATAAATGTAACTTTAAGAACCACCACTTTATGTGATCGAGGAAGACCTTAAGGGTGAAAAAATATTATCATATGAACATGTGCTTCAAAGAACAAATATTAACCAACTCCTTATTAGCTTGCATACACTAGTAAGAGATAAGGAGTTTGATAAATTGTCTGAGATCAGGCTATGTGCCTCTTCAGGGAGACTATGATCTGATAGTGCATGAAGAGCATAATGATGGAGCAACTATGTATAGGAATGAGGTAAAATATTATTTATCAATGTTTTTATTAACAAGAGGATGCCCTATCAGATACCTAGCATGGTTTTATTATGACAAGGAGGAGCCATCACAAGTTGTGCTTAATATAGAGCACAAATTTTAGCATCAAGAAGAATAAGGATAATTTATAAGATGCTTATATGTCTAGTGAATTAGATTGGGTGGGTAAGTTATTTTTCTTTTCATTGGATAAGCGTATTGTCAATATGTTCATTATCCACTCCTCCATATTTGGTTGGCTATCCTCAATCCTATAAATTATATTAGATTAGTGAGGAAGGGTAGCTATTTTGTACAACCAATTAATGGTTTTCTATAGGTTCCATTTTAACTAGTTAGTTTAGGGTAGGTAGATTTTATGCTTTCCTCTAAGTTCCTTATGCACATTTATTTTATATTCTATCATTCCCTTTTCTAAAGTGCCTTGGAAACTTTGTTGTTATTTTGTTATTTTGATCCTTGTTTATTTGAGAGAGGCTTATCTTAGTTTTAGAGGGTAATGACTCCATGCCCAATAGACTATACAAGGCATATGGTCTAGGTTATTTTGCAGATATAGGCATGTAACCCCTATGAGTCACCAAAGATGTCTAATATATGGCCCATGTACTAAGATTTTACCCATATGGATTAGGTTGCTAATGGATAGTATTACATAGAACCTATGGGATGTCAAGAGTTCTTGGAATGACTTAGAAGTGCATAGCATTTATTTGGATATTCATTAAGTTAATCTAGACATTTTGGATCTAGTGACAAAAATTCTAAGTAGGCATTTTGATGAAATCACCATTACCACATGCAAATGAGTCAAGAAGAATGGGTCATATGGATCTATTCATTTTAGTCACAATAACATATGTTCCAAGTTTTAGGTCATATAACCAAGTATAATAGAAGATATGAAGACTCAAAGTTGGCTTTTCATACAAAATTTTCTAAGTTTCCATAGTCATTTTTAAAGAAGCTTAAATTGAGCTGAGTGGGAAATTGATGAGGCCATATCTCACATGTTAAATATCTCCAAGATAAAATGATCACATGGGTTTGTTCATCTTGGTCCCTAGTTACTATGTGCTAAGTTTCAAGTCATCCACTCAAGTGTAAAAGGAGTTATGCATGTTTAAAGTTGGATCCTCAGTCAAATTTCACTATGTTTCCCATACTTAGCCAAATAAAATACATCATCATCAAGATGTCATGTAGGAATGAATAGACTAGTCAAATTAAACATTTTTTATACATATTTAGAAATATCCCAAAACCAATAGATCAAATGGTTTCATCTCCTAAAAATTGGTGCCTCTATGACTTTTATGCTTCAATTTATAGGCCTTTAAAGTTGGACCTACAACATAAGATGCTCACACTCACATCAAAATAAATCTTGGGAAAAAATCCATTAGATATTAAAAATGATAGTCTATGGGATGTCAAAATACATTCTATGAGACATTAAATATGGTATTCAAGATGTCAAATTCAAGCTCATAAAGTATCCATTAGAGTTTAAATAATGGTTCACAGGTAGATCTACAAGCTTGCATTATTTTTACCTAGAAAATCTAATGGAGTGAGGGAAAGTATGGAATCAATGGGACCAAGATAATCTAAAGAGAGGATATGTAAACAAAAACTATCTCATCTACATTAAACTGGTAGAGTATCCATGGATCTAAATCAATTGTATAAAGAAGAATCAATGGAGTGAGCTAATTCAATGGATCAATTATTTGAGTTAGATTTTTGATAGCTAATGAACAAAGGACTGAGTTGGGACATTTTTGACTTAGGTTGATGGAGTAGTTGGACTCAGGTAAAACAAATGAATGAGCCTGAGCTAGCAGAAAATATATAGAACCAAGATCAAATATAATTCAATTTAGACCAAACTGCATTAAAAAAGGATAAAACATCACCAAAAAATCTCTAAAGAGAAAGATTATGTCTTTTAGACCTAATATAGAATAGAGGTTAATAATTTGGTGGCTAAAAGGGACCAAGCATCACCATAATGTCATATCTATATGGACTATAGGAAAACCAATAATCTTATATTGCTTTTTGTCTATATTTAATATAGGTCTAGGTTTCAATGCAAGAGAAGATATCTATAATGAATGAATAAGAATCTTGGGCTATGATTTTGACAAACAACTACTTAAAATGTAAAAAGACATTATTTTGTTAGATCTATGAGCATGCATTTTTATCTTCAAGTGAGAGATGATGTGAAGGATCAAAGAAAAGGTCTAAGGTTGGGAACTATATCCAAGATCATTATATGCATTTTTAGAACCTTTGAGGAATTTCTCACTCAACAATCCATGAGTAGTGTCCTAATTGATAAAAAAGGTGGCAAAGTTTTCATTTTCTAGGGATCAAAAGGTAGAAGTTCAACTTCCATAAATGACTAGGGATGGTGTGTTCCTTATCAAATCATGTTCCCTCTTCTCTCCCTCTTTTCTCCTATATTATCCCATTCTCTTATCCTTTACAAAGGTTATTGGATTTTAGACCTTTTATCTTTCTAAGAGATAGGGATATTCTTTGGGAGATTATATAGTATGCTTAGCTTGAGTAGGCTTGACCCAGTCAAGCATTTGTAAGAACTACCTCTTGGTGTAATAAGGAATTTCTTACCTATCTCTTATGTTGGATATGGTTTTGGGAGTTGTGCATGATGGCATTATGTGAAGCAGAATACTCATCTATTATCCTCCTTGTTTACCTCGTTTAGGAAGTTTCAATGTTGTTTATAGGTCTAGATTAGTGTTTTACTTTAAACCTCTTACATGAAATACTTATAGAAGTAGCTTGATATTGAGGTTGTGTGAACTAATATTGTCACTTGCTGATCTAGTGTGGGTTGAATCTTATGGGAGTTTACAATTTAAGTTTGGTGCATCACTTAGTTAACTTTCTTAGGAGTCCTTATCCCCTTTCTAACCTTTTTCCCATGAAGTATTAGGATTATCATTATTTAGGTGAACATCAAAGAAGAATCCAACCTACTCTAGAGGTTCATCCCCAATGTAGGTTACCCATGGCTTGGGGTTGTCCAACTATTATGACTTAATGGGAGAAAGCCTAAATAACCCTTTCCAAGGGTGCACATTAAATTAATCATAGTTACATGCTATATATTTATATGACATTTCCATTTATGTTGATGAGATACATTTATTTATTACACATCTTGTTCTTAAATATTATATATATATTTTTTATATTTCATGATTGTGATACTTGGCTATGTTGCGATAATGACATAGATAAATAGTGTAGTCTAGTTTGACTTTTCCTCTACTTTATTATAGTTATTTGATTTCTTATAGGATATTTATTGATTATGATTGTTTATATATTCCATTAGTTGATGAATTTTTTTAATAGAGTCTATCATTTCATGCCTCCTTTAATCCATTATCTTTTGTTTTTAGTTTTCACTAATTGAGTGTATCATTTTATGACTCTTTATTCATTTCATTGCCTTAATTTATTATTATTTCTTGATTTATTTTTGTCACATTAATATTCATTTTGGGCATTTCCATATCTTCATAATTTTACTGATTGATTTTTTATTACCTTACTCTTTCTTTAGGCCATTTCCTTATCATACTACCTTTTCATTATTTATTTTTTATTACACGACCCTTTCTTTAGGTCCTTAGCCTATGTGACATTTGATTGTCCATTTTTTGTGGCATTTTCATTTTATAAAATTTAATGTTATTGTATGTTCATTATAATGTGTTTTATGACCATGAAATTTCATGTTTATTTGTGTAAATAAAATATTGTATAATAATTTTAAGGTGGATTATCCATATCACACACCTTACTATTTTTGTGTGGTGTAATGGTCCATATCATGTACCTTATCTATTTATAATTAGTTTTTAAAATTAGTGATGGTTACTATTTCATGCCTAATTTATATATCTATATTGACATGACACTTATATGGCTTACATTACATGTTTCATATATGCACTCATGGTACATTCATTAAAATCATTAAACATTATCAACATGTTGTAACATGCTTATACATGTTTACATATTACCATATAACATTATGTTTAACTATTTTTTGAGATGAGTAATTTGTAGGCTACAACCTCTAATACAAATGGTAGACATATTAGTGGGATTGTCATAGAAATTTAATCTTATATTTATTTTATATATATAGTGGGTTACATTACATGATTTAAATAATTAAAATTGATTCATATTATCAAATGGGTTAAAATTATGAGATACATGTTTTAGATTGGAATATAGTTAAGAGGTGTATGAAATGGATATAAAAATAATTAATAGAAACATAAGTTACATATTTTTAGTTTTTTAAGATTTGGGAAAATGATATTTAGATGTATAACATTATTTAAATATTATTACTATTGGGATAAAATAATAGGGATGAACATGACTTAGGCATCCATTATTATAATTTTTATATGTTGGCATTGATTGGATCAAATTATGGGTCATGAAAATTCTTCATCCACAAAGAATATTACATTTTTATTATTAAGATCATATCATTGATATGAAATTAATGGTATAAAAAGTTACTATATAATCTATAAATCCATATGAAATAGTTGATTCTTACCATATGAGCCTAGCATAGGCACCATATTTCCTCTTTATGTTTAATATTAGTTAGATTATGAGTGTTTTTGATGTACAACATCACTTAATGGTGTAACACTACTCTTGAAATCTGAAAATTTTAATTTCTCAGCCCATAAACATTCCATTAGTTTAATTATATAGTAGGGAATTACTACCACCAATCTATGTAGATGTTTTGGTAGGAAGTTTAATTATCTAATAATTCATTGGGAATCATAGTATTTAGATATTTATCAAGAAGCATCATCTCCAATAGCATCATGGGGAAAAACTATTCACTCAATTATAGGTGTACTCTTTAATTTCTCTTTATGTTTCATATTTTTCATTCTCATTTCACATTTAATATTCACCCACTTCCATTTGTATTCCTTCATTTATATTTATTGGAATTGATTCTTTCATTTTCATTGTAGTTTTTTTCTATATCAATATTATCATTTTGAACTTTCTCCTAAGGATGAAGTGTGTTCTACACAATCAGGTAAAACTATTTATACTTTTAATCTAACATTTTATTTTGATTTTAATGCTATAATAAAATGGGGATAGTTTTAAACACTAAAATATATTATTAGGAACTATTAAATTTAATTATTATCCTACATTAACCTTACATGAATTGTTAATACACAAATTTATCTTTCACATGCTTCTCTCACATCTACATTATTTTTGTGTGTTGAACCTTCCCAAATTTATATCAGTATCCTAAAATAGTTATATAATTTAATTATAACCTACTCATTATAATAATAAAAATTCTATAGATCATCATACCAATATTAATTCCTTTTAGATTAATTATTTAGTCTAAAAATCTTACATAATTTTTGAGTCATGTAAGTATGATGGAAATGCCAGATATAAATTAGTGTTCATTTTTTAAAATTGAGTTATTTATTATGGTTCAATCCTACATTTTTCATGTCAATGTCTTGATAAATTACGCAATCATTCATATAAATATAAATAGGTTAAATACTTTGTAACTATACATAATTTCCAATCATGCCTACTATAACACTTATACATTCACATAGACTACCCTAAATATCTTACATTATTAATAATACACAAGATCAAGGCCTATACAAGGATAAAACACCAAAGAAAAGTTATTTTATCTATTTTTCATGTGTCAAAATCTAGATTACATGTTGCATTAATTTAAGTAGCATCATTTTACACATTACCTAATGGGTAGAAATACATGTAGTTTGACATCCATTTTTAAAATAATGGATTGTTAGCACTACTCATCCATTCATTTTTCATTAGTTGATTTTATCTAAACATACCTGTATGCCCAATTTAGGCCTAAACATAGTGTTTAAATTGGACCTCAAGTTTTAGATAGAAGGATATGGATTTATAGATACTACACACACACCTAAACCTTGATAGGACACATAGAGACTTTAAAAGTAAGTGTAATCACATGTTTCAAAACATAGATGACAAATATACAGATAAGAATCTGATCAAAGAAAAATCCTATCATTTTTTTCAGTTGTCTATAAGTAATGTATTTCTATTTGAAATTTTATAAACCCATTTATTGATATTTTAAAATTGTAGTACACTTAAAACCTTTCTTATCACTTTCAAACTATCTCAATATTGCACATAAGACAAACATGATAAACATATAGATATATCATTTCCATTTATATTATGTTTCAAATTTTTAATCAACTTTTTATTTAGAATTCAAATATTTTTTTATTGTAATACATTAAGCAACTAAAAATGAAAAAACTATTATCTTGTTTAGACACATTAATAAAAATAGGGTAAAATGGATATGTATATTCAACTATAATATATTTTAGAATTTATTTATTATATTTATTTAGACACATTAATAAAAAAATAAGGTAAATATATATTCAATAGGTTAAAATAAAAGCAACATCCCCACTAATTTTCTTAATGGCATACGAGCTAAAGGTAGCAGGACAAGCTAAAAAATCATTTATCTGCATGTGTATGATCTCATCTCAAAGGGGCAGATTTCAATTAGGTGGATCCATATTTATTCCAAAAGGAGGGGAATTAATTATTTTTATGAGACTTCAATGGCAATCCTAAACCTTTCATGCTTTTTTCAAATCTACCCCATATAGAATCTTCATTCCACCCATCTCAACTTTACACACACAGTCTCCATTGGTGGAGATTGGAATAGATT
>JARHVA010001197.1:2652500-2802500 GCA_037957365.1 Torreya grandis
GCTATTGATTTTGTAAGTCAAATTTTAGAAGGAATTATTTTGGAAGAAGCATCGAGGAAGGGAATACAAAATTGTTACATTAATCTTGTTCAAATATTTAAGCCTTATTATTATTATATATAATTAAATTATTATTAAAAAAATATATTATAAAAATGGATTAAAAGTGATATTTGAGGAGATAAAGAAAGATACTTGATGGGTTGTGCTAGTTTTGTGCAAACGCGTTAGAAAAAGTTTGTAAATTCCTAAAATGGAAGACCCAATGTAAGTAGGATGAAATTTCATCCATTTTAATGTTTTATCACCCATGATTAGTTATATTTAAATTATTTTTGAAATTTTAGAGGCCATTTAACTGGTAATCATTTTGTTTTAGTTAAGATGGATGTGATTTTACTATGCTTTTAATGATGCTATTGTTTAAAATTTTCACTATTTTATACTACCTAGTTTTCATACAAACTCATTAATCTGAAAATTTTAATGTTATGAATATGAAATTGGCTTAGATACATTTTTGTAATGTTAGTTTTATGATCCTAAACCCATTCCTAGTTACTTGTCTGTAAAAAAGCATCTTTGCATTGGAATGAAAACTATTGAGAAAGTCATAAAAGTTTTTTTACCCTCTCACTCTCTATCACATAGGAATGAAAACTTTTAAAGATGTCACATAACCAAATTCATATCTTTAAGATATAAATTTAAAATATTGATCAAGTGAAAGAACCATATTTCACTATCTCTCATAGGTATGTAAGGTATTAACTAAATAACTTAACCATTTTCCTCTCTCTCTCTCATATGAACAAATAATATTGAGAAAGTCACAAAACCATATATATCTCTTTATCATAGGTATGCAAAATGTATATAAAAAAATGTAACCATATTCACGTCTTCTCTCTTATGTATTATTAGATATAATGTCTTCTTACATTCAAACAAGAAAATTTCAAAAATGATTTCTATTCATTTAGTTAGTGGGGATTTAACCCTATTATCTATAATGGATTATTCCTTTTGTGAAATGATTTAATGAATTTTTATATTGTTAATATTTTTTTGAATTCAAGTGAATGAGTGTTTCATATTTAGTGAAGAGCACATAACTAGAAGGATCACACATACTTTTCCTTCACATATGAGAGAATCACTCATCCAAAATATGGATCTAAAGTAATAGTTAAGATTTATATATCTTTCCACTATACATAGTTTATTTCATTCATGATTTTTAAAAACCATTTTAAGGAACTTCATGTTAAAAACTTAGTTGAGATAATTTTCAATGGAATAACTATTGTGAAATTTATTGAAACTTCCTTAGGATGGTAAAATACACAAGTTTAAATTCTTCAATTTGAGGATATTTCCATTAACAATGAAACATTTAATATTTATAGGTTGCCATTTTATAACTAATATAAAGGATACATAACCACCAGTATTTAACTTAGATGATTTTATAACTATTGAGGAAATTGTATAACCATCATAGTGGTTTTATAACCATCAGTCTGCATATTGTGGTGCTTTCACAACCATACAAATGACATTAATGGGAATGGTTGAAAATGTTTGCACTTTCATATGGTGCTTTGTTAAATATATTTACAAGATTCCAAGGTTAATTTAAGATTATCATAACCTCTATTGAAGGTATATGAGATCATAAATGTTGAAATAAGTCTTGATGTTTGATTCACATTGTAGTTGATAGGTCCGTGTTTTTATTAATGTTGACTCATTATTCCTATTTATGTATGGTTGTTTCATAAAAAATTTAAGTTATTTGAAATGTATAAGAAGTGAAAATTAATATTGTGTAAAAGATTTTGATAGGGTGTTGGTGAAAATTATATCTATGAATCCATGTTAGGTATTAAATTGTATATTTCTTGAATTACATAGTGGAAGGGGAGTCAAATTACCTCACCAATTAGAATTTTTTTCACACTAGGTTTTTATAGGTTGATTCTTATGATTTGCCTATTTTTCATGATTTGTATTCATGTTAATGTTAAAATACAATTTTATACCACATTTCATAGACTATTTTAAGTTATACAACACACTTTTATACTATTTAGTTATACTTTTAGAATTATTATTTTGACATTTGCTACATGATTGGTAGATTAGAGAGATTAACGATGATTATATTTTGATTAGATCATGTATTATTTTTAATTCTTAATACTTGACTAATTTATTCATCTATGGCTTATGTTTTAAATGAGGTAATTCAATTATCATAATTCATTATTGATTCTTATTCATTTCTAATACTTTATATTACTCAGTTTAGTTATATTATTGCCATGTCATTTAGGTGATACTGATGCCATTTGCAAATATAGATACATGTACATCATCTAGGATGCTGGTAGATTCCAATAGTCAGGGACATAAAATATAGTGGTAGTAAATAATTGAGTGATACTAACACAAGTAAAAAGGGATAATATACATAAGCCATCTAGTCATTTATGCAGTAATAACCTATCATTTTATTCTTTTGTTTTAGTTGTGTTGACCCACTCCCTTTTTAATATTGTTTTTTATTATCTTACTATCATTCACTTTGAATCTAATCATCCTTATGCCTAACCATCATATTGATTCATACCTTGATTCAACTTCCTTATTTTCCTTTGATTGTCATATGTTATACCAATTTACTGGTTAGTTATTTTGTAGGATTCATTATCTTGATGATAATTCATGATCCATTGGTAGTGTTGGTTTGACCTCTTGTTTATTATTTTGATTTACATTATGTATAATAAACCTACATTTTTTTAAAGTTTTGATTTTGTATAATAATGAACTGAGGGTGTCATGAGCCTTTGATAATTTAAATAGAAAGGGGGGAATTGTGACTATAATATTTGTCAATGGGATTGAGGCATGACATCATTTGGTAATATTTGTCTCTAATCCCATAGCACCACATTGATTAGTTAGGTGAGGGAGGCATAGGAAAAACACTTGGAGGGAAATAAAAGAAAACCCTAGCAAGGAGAAAATGGTGGAAATTATAATTAATGGAGATTAAAAAAACCCTACCAAGAGAGAGGAAGGAGAATGGAATAGCTAGAGCCATGGGAAATAAATAGGGATGAGCATATAATATTTGAGGTACAAGAAAAAAGAAAAAATAAAAATAGAAAAACTCCATTCTACTTCTTTAGGGAGAACTTACTCATAAGTAAGTGATGCATAATTTTGGAAAATGAAAAGAATGAACATTTATTTTATATATTAGGCAAGAAAAAATTAATTGGTTATAGGCTCATGAGGAAGCTCTAAGACTTCCTAATGAGCTTGAAAATACCCAAATTGATTTATATCAATGATAATCTATTCTTTCTATTTATTATTAATATTTTTGGGTATGGAAAATTAATACGATAAGGCTATTATAGATTTTTGAGTTTAAAACCTATGCTTGAAATTTATCCTTCAAAACTCAAGTCATTGCAAAACCATTTTTTATCTAGGATTTAAATTTACTTATTTCTATTGTAATTTTTTGGCCATTTTGATTAACTAAGGTATGATGTTTTTTTAGGTGTATATAATCATGCTTTTGGGTTTTAGTTTTTAATCTGTTGCTTGATGTAAATACTTGGGCTAAATAAATAATTCAAATTTTTACCCGAGCATATTAATATGACATTCTTGGATGAAGTTTTCTTTTTTTGTCTTGGTGGTAGTAATTTCACATCAACTAATTTTATTTGTTCTATGTATTTCATTTTTAACCACCTAGGCAAACTCATTTGTCTCATGATATTATTTTTCCTACAAATTCTTAAAGACATCAATCCAAATATAATAAGGTCAGATATAAAATTTTTCCACTTTTTGAATACTTATTTTAGTTAATTAAATGGTTGTGCCTAATTTTATGGCTTAAAGGTATGGAGTTAATTTTTTTGGTGTTTTTATTGAACTATTTTTAGATACAAATAATATGTGAATGTTTCACATTTATCTCTTAAATATATTTAATGTTTTCACCTCATTATTGTTTTTGGGATATGTTGTTTTTCCATTGGTATACTTAGACAAGTGATTAAGGGTTATTAGCTTCACTTTTATATTTCAAATTAGTACAAAAAAATACATCAGATAAAGACAAGGATTTCTAATGCTAGAGTGACTATTTTGTTTAAGTTTTAGATTGAATTTTAGGAATGAATTTATTATTTGATGAATTTATTTTTGTATATACTATTGTTTTAATTATGTATTATGTCTCCTTGTTACTTATTTCCATGTTATAAAATCCCAAAGGCTAGACTCCACCACCCAGCTAATGCTTAGGGGTCGTGAGGGCCACCAATTAGGGGCTCATATGATAGATTCGGTCAAGTTAGTTTATGTGAGGATGCATATATGAGTTGGTTTACATTTAAATAAAATATTTGGTAGCATGTTATATTTAATTTTCATTGCTTATTAGTTGCCTATAACACATCTTATAAATGCCAAGATATTAATTTCTTGGTATATTAGGGAAAGCTAGAAACATAACATGCTTACAAGATTAATGTATATAGATATTTTGTTAATTATTGATTGATTTATTTTCCATTATTTTTTTATTTAAATGTTACAACTTTCAAGTAAGATTAATTATATTATATAATTATTAAATTATAAATAATCAAATAAATTGAAAGACTAAGCAATTACCAACTTGAATTTCATGATTCAATTAATTAACTATGGTGACAATTCTTTCTTTGGCTAATTGAAGATTAATAATTAGATAATTTAGAATATAATAAATTATATGTGGATGCATAAAAATATTGACTTTGTATTCCCTTTTCTATTCATTCTAATACTATAGTTTTAATTATTTAATAGTGATAAAAAAATAAGACCATACTTGCATATAAAGTTAATTCTTGTACAATTTATAAACTATTGTACATACATGTTGGTATGCATCATAATATGTTCATTTGGATGTATTGAGATAAACTATGTGTGAGTTTTATATAGCTATACATAAGTTTTCAATGTGGCATTATTAAGATTGTCATCAACTAGATTTAGTTTTTTTATTGAAATGTCTTTCAATTATTTTTCTATGATACATGGTTTTACATTAGAATGATACAATAAATAATAATTTTAATTAAATTTATTCATTAAAATAAGAATCAAAATAATTCAAGTTGGTTAGATTTAGCATATTTCTTTGAATTAAATTCTCTTAGTTTTATCATTGAAATTGTATAAATTATATCACGGACAAAGTGAATGCATATTTATAGTGTTAGATGGATATTTATTAATTAAATTATTAATCACTTGGGTTCATAATTTATGATATAATTTAAATTTTAATATATTGGTAAATTATTATTTTTAATGTGGTACGTATTTCTTAATTGTTTGTTCATGAACAAATATATCAATGATGGAAGGTTATTAAATTGACACTATGGTGTCAATATGACTTACATATATATTTAATAATATTCATCCTTAGATTAAAAGGTTATTTTATATTGATAAGTTAGTTATCAAAGAGCATACTTTGGCTAAAAATTTGAATATGCATGCTTAAGTGTTGTAACATGAATATGAATAAGTTATTATTGGTGAAAATGGTTTTGATGTTCTTAGAAGAGTTATTAAAAGAAATTAGTTAATAGTGAAATGAAATGATAAATAAATATAACCAACATATATAACTAGTTCTTATGCATAGCAAATAATATACAAGTGGGAAACACTATAGAGGGTTCATCTCTAAGTTATTATCTACAAGATGGTCTAGTTTTACTATGAGATCAAGTAAGGTGTTATAGGTCAATAATATGATTCTAACTTGTGTGATGACATTAGTCCATCATAAGAACATGGTAACTTAAGTAGATTATAATAGTAAATTGTTTGGTGTAATATGTTTAGTGATAAGAGAAAGTACATAGCATGAAAATGACTAAATATTATAGATCATGGTGCAATGATATAAAAGGGATAGTAATATAATAAGTATTTATCTTATAATAAGCTTATTAAGATTGGAAATTTTAAAATCCTATTGTGATTCTATAGATTTTATAGATATCCTTTCTAATTAATGACCTTGATATTGTGAATATCATTGATTAAATTAGATAATATCACAATATAAATTAAATAATGGATAGTAAATGAATGTTATAACCTATTATTTTAATAATAATAAATGAAATCATGTTGGTGATTACTTGATGGTAGTATTTGAATGCCATTAATAACTTGAAATCTTATCTCAAGCATCCCAAGTATGATAAAATAACCTATGCAAACTTATACCTAGGCTTCTATTGATGCAAGATACTTAGGTATAATAAGGAAACCTATGGGGTCCCATTGGTAAGGAAATTTCCCTAATATAAATTAGGACCTATCCATATGGGCCAACATAGAGATATGTTCTGAGCTAGATGGAAACTTAATATGGTAACATTCTTCCCTAAAGAATATGCTAGAGGTAATTTCCCTATTTAAGGTTTTTCATATAGATGATTTCAGTTTTGGGCTATGGGATCAATTCAAAAATGTAACAATTCAATATGTATAACAAACATGACATAGTGTATCCTACCCATAACCATGTTTTGTTACCCAGAAGAAGCAATATTGAAAAAAATGTTTTTTAAATTTTTCTCATCTAGTATCAGAGCCTATGCTAAAGTTATAAAATTATAAAAATAGATATAAATAATAAATTGGAAGAGTTTATCCCTACTCAATGATGCCTAAGGGACTATTTTGTGACTTCACATTAAAATAGTTAAAACTAGATCTAGAAGCAATCACATTGATAATGACCAAGGTATTGGTAGTCTAATATTAAGAGGTAGAGGTCAAGGTAGAAGAAGAGGTAGGGTCTATGCTATCCATAACCTAAATCAAAATATAAATGAACCCCTCATTGATAATTAAAATGAATATAGTAAAGTACTTATTGATAATGCAATTGGAGACAACCAAGGTGATAAGCAAGAAGTAGTCTTTCATGGAATATTTACAACTTTGAATTTCATTAAAGGAAATATTCAAAAATCAAGAGTATATATTGAATAATATTTAAGGTTCTATGAGGTAAGAAATTCCTTGATTAAAAATTAGAAAAATAGGGGTGAAAGTACTCAAAGTAATACTAATGAGAACAATATATTTGATCATCAAGGAGCTTAAAAAAAATTCCACCTACGTTTTCAAGTGAGAAATTAGGAGATGTAAATGATGCATGGATTGTAAACTTATAAAAATATTTTAACCTACATGGTATGTGATCGAGTGTAAAGTTAAGGGTTACTATCTATAATTTAAATGGTCATATCATGCTTTGGTAGAATCATCATGTGTTTTGAATGGGTATAAACCTATGACCCTTACATGGCCATCTTTTAAGAGTCAGTTCTGTAAAAGGTACTTGAGTACAATCTTAAAGGAATAAAAAATAATAGATTTCTAGCTACAGAAGCAAGAAAATATGAATGTTTTAGAATATGAAAAAATGTTATTGAACTTGATACATCATTTAAACTATACACATTAAGAGAAAATGATAATAACCAAGTTCAAGCTAGGTCTGATATAAATATTGATGGATAATGTCAATATGATTAATCTTATGATGCTAAAAACTATTATAAAATATACCCATAGGGTAGAATAAAAATAAAAGACTCAAAAAGGTGAGACAAGACTTCAAACTAAATAGACACTAATTAGAAACAAAAAAACTACCTCCAACACCTAAAAATTTCAATAAAATAGACTAAAATCACAAGTTTGAAGGGAACAACAAAAGTTTTAACTGATTTAAAGTTCAAAACAAAAAAATTAAGTCTCATGGAACCTCAAAAATGGGGTCCTTTAAGAAGGAACGATGTCAAAACAATTAGTGTGGGCCAGTCATAGGGGAAAATAATATCCTAATATCTATAAAAAGTATAGTGGTGTGTTGTTAATGTGGTGATAATGACTACCTTAAGGACTACCTAAAACTAAAAATGGGGCAACCAAAATATCATAGAATATATGCAATAGTATAAAATCAAAAAATTGACTTTTGAGCTACACTAATAGATATAAGAGGAAATATATCTCATAATTTTATCACTATTTGAATTTATTATGGTGTAATAAATAGGTTTATTGCACCTACTATAGTAAATTTATGCAAGAAAAAATTTATGTAGTTAAGAGAAGGCTTGGAAGTTGAGTTTTGGACTGAAAATAGGGTACCTATCTAGGAATGATTGGAGAAAATAAAACTTGATCTAGGCATTTTCAAGACTAGGGTGAATTTATTTTTAGCATCCTTAAGGTCTTATGATATCATACTTGGAATGGATTGGATACAAAAATAGCATACAACACTTGATTTCTCCAAAAAAAGGTGTAATGTGATGATGAAGATGGAAAACTTATAGATATACAAGGCCAAAAACTCACAAAATGCTTTCAACTCTAAAGTTAAAGATAGATGTAAGAAAAGGGTGTAAACTCTATTCAATCCAACTACAACAATTTCCCAAAGGATAAAAACAATCATGTTTATATTTTCATATTATATAAGAATTTATGGGTATTTTCCATAAAAACTACCTGGTCTACCACCATCACATGAGTTTGAATTATACATAGAGGTCTTACTAGGGACTACCCCTATATCAAGAACACCATACAAAATAAACATGGTAGATTTATAAAAGTTGAATGTTCACCTACAAGAAAATTTGGACAATAGAAAAATCTAGTCAAGTGTGTTGCCTTGGGGTGGTTTGGTGGTCTTTGTAAAGAATAAATATGGAACTTCAAGGCTGTGCATTGATTATAACATGTTTAATAAGGCAATGATAAAAAATAATTACTCATTACCCTAGATCAATGATTTTTTTATCAATGAAAGACAATGATATTTTTAAAATTGATTTAAGATTTAAATATTATCATCTGAGTATCAAAGAGGAAGACATATATAAAACAAACTTTTGAGCTCAGTATGGTCATTATCAGTTTAGTATTTTGTCTTTTGGCCTCTCAAATTCACTTATTGTGTTTATGAATATGATGAACAATGTTCTTAGAGATTTCTTGGATAGATTTGTACTATTATTCTTGTATGATATTCTCATTTACTCCAAGAATGAATTTTAACATGATCATCACTTAAGGCTAGTTTTGTAAAGGATAAGACAACACAAACTATTTTTAAAGTTGTCCAAATGTGACTTATATCAAAATAAAATAAATTACTTTGGACATGTGAATTCTAATAATGGTATTATTGTAGATGAAACAAAAATTAAATCCATTTAGGAGTGACCTACTCCTTATAAATTTCATGAAGTGAATATTTTTATGGGCTTGGTTGGGTACTATTTACATCATTACATCATTACATCGTAAAGGTAGAAAATTTGCATGGACACCTCATTATGAAAAGGCTTTCAAAAAGAATAAATACTTGTTTACAAAAAGTCTATTTGATTTATACCTAACCCAAATGGTCATTTCAAGGAATGGATTGATGGTTATAAGGAAGGCTTCAGTGTCATATTAACCCAAGTAGGTAAATCAGTGACCTATGATGCCCACAAGCTCAAGGAAGCTTAAAATAACCATCCCACACATGATATATAAATTTTTACCATAGTGCATGCACTAAAATAGTGAAAGCATTTATTTCTAGGAGAACATTTCAAGGTGAAGTTTTATAACCAAAACCTAGAACACCTATTTTCGTAAGATGCATTTAATGCTTACCATCATGAATGGATAGAGTTTTCATAAATTTTGACACAAAAATATCTTATGTGAAAGGTAATGAAAATTACATGGATAATGCACTCAACAATCATACATACATTGTTTCCTTTTATGTTTTCCAAAAACAAATTATAAGTACTATCTTAAAATAGTAGCTTACTGATAAATACTACCAAGTAGTAAGTGCAGGACTAGATAACGAACCTTTATAAAAAGAGTTTGCTGATTTTATTAATGAAAAAAATGGTCATGTAATGCATCAAAAAATAATTTTTATACCTAAATAGTGTCAATTACACAATTTTATGCTATAATAAGTTCATATAATGCCCCATATTGACAATCTAGGGTAAAAAAATCACCCATGAGTTGAAAATACTTTATTTTTGGCCTAGTTTGAAGTGTGATGTAGCCAATTTTGTGTAAATCTATTTGTATTGTTAGCATCAAAAGGCTAAACATTTTCATCCCAAGGCTATTTATACCCACATGATATACCAAGAGATAAATGGGTAGTAGTTTCACTTGACTTTATTGCTAAGTTGCCAAAGTCTCGTAGCTGACATGATACTATCTTAGTTGTAATGAACAAAGTAGCCATGTTTGGACACTTCATTGATGGGAATTTGATTAATGATGCTAGTGTATTTATTAAACATTTTTCAAAAGAAGTAGTTTGGTTGCATGGCATGCTAAAGGTCACTATCTCTTATAGAGATAATTTATTCACATCAAGGTTCTGGAAAACTTTGACTATAAGCTTTAGTATTCAGTTGGATTTTAATTCTTTGTACCACTTTTAGATGGATTGTCAAAATGAAAGAATAAACCAAGTGGTTGAGAAAATGTTGTGCATATATGTCATGGATCAACAAACTAATTGGGATGATTATATCCATTTAGTTCATTTTTATTACAATAACTCCTATCATTCTATAATCAAAATGGATACTTTTGAATCTCTCTATGGGTATAAATGTATAACCCCACTTGGATATGATAGTTTAGAAAATTTACCCATTACTTATCCATAATTGTTGTTAGAATATGATGAGCATATGGCCATAATATTCCATAATTTGAAGGCTACCTTAGATCAAGAAAAGAGTTACACTAATCTTAAAAGGACACCCCATGAATTTGTTATAGGCAAAAAAGTTTTTCTATATGTAAGACCACAAAAAAGTTCAATCAAATTTGGGAAAACCTCCAATCTGTATCCTCACTTTGTTGGCCCATTCAACATTGTGGATAATATTAGCCATGTTTCCTACTAGTTGGATTTACCTTTTTATCATGTGCTAGATTGGAAAAATTTGCAAGTTACAAAAGAAGAAAAGATGTATTTATAACCAATAAAAATCTTGGATCATCATAACCTTAAATTAGGAAATAGATAAATTCAACAAACCTTGATACAATGGGATACACAAAGTACAAGGAGTGCCACTTGTAAATATATATAGTTGTTTGAATAGAAATATCATTGGTTATTTCAATCTATCACCATGACAACTCTTCATTAAGGGGATGAGGATGTTATAGTCTGACTTTTTACCCCATTTCATAGACTATTTTATGTTTTTTAACATAATTTTAACTATTTATCTATACTTTCATAACTATTATTCTGACATTTTCTACATGATTGGCAGATTGGAAAGATTAGTGTTGATTATATTTTGATTAGATTATTTCCTATTAGTACTGGTTGATACTTGATGAATTTATACATGTATGGATCATGTTGTATATGAGTTAATTCAGTTATCATGATTCATTATTGATTTTGATTCATTTATAATAGTTTATACTATTTGTTTTATTTATATTATTTCCATGTCATTTAGGTGATTCTGATATCATTTATGGCTATAGGTAAAGGTACATGAGTTAGGCTAGTGGTGGTTTTTATAGTCATATAAATAAAGGACAAGGTTAGTAAATAGTTGGGTTATACCAAAATAGGTAAAAGGGATAACATGAATAATCCATCTAGTCATTTTTATAATAATAGTATATCATTTTGTTCTTTCATTTTAGTTGTGTTGTTCCCCTCACTTTTAAATATTGTCTTTTATTATCTTATTATTATTATTCATTTTGACTTTGATCTTACTTGTGCCTAACCATCATATCGATTGGTATCTTTATTTCACCTTCCATGTTTTATTTTGATTATTATGTGTTACACCACTTCATTAGTTAATTATATTATGGGTTTTATTATCTTGATGTCAGTTCATGATCTGTTGGTAGTGTTGGTTTGACCTCTTGTTTATTATTTTGATTTAACTTATGTACAAGGACCATATATTATTTTTACATAATTTGTTTTTTAATGATTAATTAAGTGAGGGGTTATTGAGCCTTTGACAAATAAAAAAATGAGGGGTCATAATGACCAAAATCTTGACTGATGGGATTAAGTGAGGCACACTATCATTTGGGTAGATTTGGATCCCCTCGCATAGTGGTACATTGAGTAGTTAATTAAGGGAATCATAGAAAAACACTTTTGGGGTGGGGGGGAATTGGAAACCATTAATAGGGAGAAAGTGGTGAAAACTATGAGTAATGGGCTCGACAACCCTTTCATGACAGAGGATGAAGAATGTAAGAATTTGAGCCATGGGATATAAAGAGGGAGGAGAACATAGTATTTAATGGGAAAGAAATAATAAAATCATAAAAACTCCATTTTACTTTTGTAGGGAAAATTTACTCATAGGTAAGTGATGCATTATTTTGGAAAAGGAAAAGAATGAACATCTATTTTTAATTGGTAAAGAAAAAAATTATTTGTAGGTTCATGAGGAAGCCCCAAGAATTTATAATAAACTTTCAAATCCCCAATTTAATTTATATTAGTGAGAATCCTTTATTTCTATTTAATATTTAATTTTTTTGAGTATTCCAAATTGTCATGATCAGTCTATTTTAGATTTTTTGGTTAAAAAACTACGCTTAAAATTTCTCCTTCAAAACTCAAGTCATTACAAAACCTTTTTAATTTGGTCTGTAAATACACTTGATTTTGTTTCATGTGTTTGGTCATTTTGATTAACTAGGGTATGACATTTTTTTGAGATTTATATAATCAATTTGTTGGATTATATTTTTTGATATTTTACCACCTATAAATGCTTGGGCTAAATAGCTAATAGGTTATTATATAATATCATATTAATGTGCCATTATTGGATAAAGTTGGCTTTGTTTGACATGGTGGCAAGATTTTCACCTCAAATGGTTTTATTTATTTTTTGTATTTCATGTATAAGTATCTGGGCCAACTCAATTTTTCTTGATGTTATTATTTTTCCTACAAGTTATGAAAGAAATAGACATAACTATAATAGTGTTAGTTATATCTTTTTTACACTTTTTCCATAATTGTTAAAAATTATTAAATGTTTATACCTAATTGTATGGAATTAGGGTAAAGTGTTAAATTTATGGGTGTTTTTATTGAACTAGTTTAAGATGAAAATAACATGTGAATGTTTCACATTTACCTCTTAGCTATATGTAATGTTTTCACCTCATTATTGGTATTGGTGTATATTGTTTGGAAATTTGTGTACATGAAAATATGATGAAGGGTTATCATATTTGAAATTATATTTTAAAAGGATATAAAAAAATCCTTCATGTGATGACAAGGGTTACCAATGCTAGTGTGATTGTTTTGAGTCAAGTTTGAGATTTAATTTTAGCTCTGAATTTATTTTTTATTGAATTTTTTGTTGTAGTTTATATGGTTTTATTTATGTCTTGTGTGTCCCTATTTATCCTAACCATGTCTTGAAATCTTGAAGGCTAGACTACACCACCCAACTGATGGTTGGGGTTAGTGAGGGCCACTAATTTAAGGGCTCATATGATGGGTTAGGTCAGATATGTTCATGTGAAGATACATATATTGGTTAGTTTATATTTAAATAAAATCTTTGTTAGCATGTTATATTTAATTTTCACTACTTATTGGTTTCCCATAGAATGTCTTATAAATTCCAATATATTAATTTCTTTGTATATGAGACAAAGCTAAAAACAATACTACAATTGCAACATTGATGTATATAGATCTTTAGTTAATCATTAATTAATTTATTTTAAATTATCATATTATTTATATGTTACATCTTTCAAGTTGGGTTAGTTATATTATATAATTATTAAATTATAAATGATCAAATGAAGTGATCTAAAAATGGAGAGCAAAATGAGGGAGAAAATAATAACAAAAAAAATTAAAATAGGTGGTGGGTGTGAAGCTTCATGAGAGGAGAGTGAAGGTGGATAAGGTAAGGATGATGATGATAAATAAGGTATGAGTTAGGGGATGGACTTGTGAGGTGGATATGCTTGTTGGGGATGAGGATGTGATAAAGAGTCTAGAACCTTTACCATGGAACATGAAAAACCCTACACTCTTCAGTCAAAAGAGATGCTTAGGGATCAAATTTGGTTGATTATCTTTCTAAGTATGCCTATGGGATGGATTCAAATGACTTTTATTTGGGCTCATGAATGGGCCTCATATTTTTTTCTTTCCTCTCATGGATGGTAGGCATCCAAGAATTGGCTATAGGTGGTGATGAGTAAGCCAATGGAAACTTTTATTCAATATTTTGGTAGATGTGTGTGCCAAAATGGAAGACATGAATCATGATAGCATCCATGTGGGCTAAAGAAATAATGGTGGACATTCCAATTTGGGTGAGGATTCATCATAGTTCATTATTAGGTAATCTTATTGATAGTGGATCTTTGGTGATATAGATTTCACTCAATCCATTTTTAAAGCCTTATTTAGGATTTGTAACATTCCAAATAGGGGAGGTTATATACCTTCCACTTACAGTCTAGCAATTTATGACATGAATGCTCCTTTGAGGTCCTTAATTGGGGAGGATGATTATATAACCCTCCCTAGGTTCTTCTTTTGGGGTAAGTTAGGCATTAGACGAATCTACTCCCCTAATTTGTCGAGTGACAAGTCTATTATAAGAGGAATCAATTTAACCTCATGTAATTATTTGGATAATGTAATGTTCAATATTTCTCTCCCTATTTTTTTTAGTATATTCTTTTAAGTGATAAATTATATGAAATGCCAATTTTTGGGTTTAAGAGGCCCCTACCTTAATGTAGTCTTCTTTTGCTAGTTAAGTATGGATGATAGAGGATTCCACTTTGGTGTTATTCAAGTTACAGGTTTATGTAAGGAGATCAAATTTAGAGTAAACCCATATCATTTTAATTTGATTTAGTTTGGGATGGATATTTGAGTTCCAACCAAATATTTCTTTTCTAGAATGGATGATAGAGGAATCTACCTCTATAGAAATGATGTGGATGTCTAAAGATGTAGAAGACCTCCTTTCTAGTTGATATTATGTTTTGTACCTAGATTCTTACAATGATTTACCAAGATGTGAATATTAGAGGGAAGAGAAACCCTCTTGATAGAACTCTAATATTTAAGGGTTATGTAGAAGACCTTGATGGTGAAAGAGATCCCTCTTTGGGGGACCTTCTGGTGTGTAGTGTAATAACATCTTTATATTTTTTAGGTTATATGACCTAAAAACCCCTAGCTATGAGAACCATTAAAAACCTCATGTTATCTAGTATTATCTTGTTCATGAGACCTTTACTATACTTGTTTAAGGTTGGGGGAGCCTCCAAACCCTCTTTGTTGTACTCATAGGTTATGGGAGCCTCAAAACCCCTCACTATGGGAATCCTTAAAACCCTCTTGTTCTCTAATCCTACCATGGTCATGGGACCTTTACTCTATTTTTTTAATGTTTGGGGATCCTTCAAACCCCCTTTGTTTTACTTATAGGTTATGCAATCCTTAAAACCCTCATGATCTCTAGTCTCACCAAGGTTTTGGGTACCTATACCACTCTTAAAGGTTTAGGGTGCCTTCAAACCCTCTTTATTGTACTTGGTCATTAGGGGGTTCCTTTTCCCTCATTATTGTGCCTAGATGTGGGTCTAGTTATCAAAACCCTCACAACCTAGTTCATATCTCCAGTTTCAAAAGTGTTTTTACCCTATCAAATAAAAATAAATGATCAAACGAATTAAAAAGGATAAGAAATTTCCATCTTGAATTTCAATGTTTACCTAATTAAGTATGGTGTTAGTGATTCTTTTGGTTTTCTAAAGATTATTATTTTGATCATTTAGAATATAATAAATTCTATTTTGATGCATACAAAAATTGAATTTGTATTCTGTTGTCTATTCATGCTAAGAATCTAGTTTTAATTGTTTAATAGCGATCAAAATTGAGACCATAATTACATAAAAACTTAATTTTTGTATAATTTATAGACTAATGTACATGTATGTTGGTATGGATCATAATAAGTTCATTTTCATGTATTGAGATACACTATGTAAGAGGTTTATAAAACTATACATAAGTTCTCAATGTGGAATGATTAAGCTTGTCATTTACCAAATTTAGCTTGTTATTGAAACTTTTTCCATTAATATTTGTATTACATTTGGTTTTCCCTCTACATTCTATATCAAAATGCAATTATGAATTAATTTAGTCATTAAATTAAGAATGGAAATAATCTAACTTGCTTTGATTGAGCATCTTTCTTTGAGTTAAAGTAATCTTAGTTTTATCATTAAAATTATATAGATTAAACCATAATAAAAGTGGATGCATATTTATAGTTTTAGATTTATATTTCATACTAAAAGGGTGAAACAATTTGGTTCCTAAGTTATGAATTAATTTCACTTTTTATAGATTAGAAAATTATTAATTTTAATGTGGTTCATACTTAATAGTTGGTGGGTATAACTTATAATGATACATAGGTGAGTTTGTGGGTATAACTTATTTATAATGATACATAGGTGATTTGGTGGGTATAACTTATAGCAAACTGGAGGTAGGAGGTTCAAATCTATTGAAAATATTTTTTTGAGGATTTAGAATTTTTAATGTAGTCATGTCAGAGACGAGCAAAGGAATGATTTTAAATTCATCCCATGGGTAGGAAAACTCAAGTCAGAACTAGGAGGGGGAAGATGAGGATGATTCTAACCTAGATCTAGAACCTGCACTGAGGATCCTCTTGATTGGATCTTTTATCATCTAGTTTTATTATGCTTAGTCGATAAATAGGAAGAGGGAGCTTCCAACAAGCTAAAATCAGAAAGGATGATAAGAGGATCATGGAGATGAAGACAATCTATATATAGGATGATTTTAGGTATTATACATCACCAAGGATATGCCTCAAAAGTTTGAATGGATCATTAGTTATGGAAGAAGAAAATCAAATGACTAGCATACCCTAAATACTAGAATGATAAATTTTGAGCAGTGTCTATCCATAAAAACTAGAGTAGGAGATATATGAAAGATAGGTGACAAATCCATGGGCTCAAAAATATGTTTAAGAATATGAATGAATAGAAGGAATCCCTACTTGGCATGGTCTAGGGCCTCTTCCCACTCCTTGGTTGATAATCTAAATCTTTAATCATATTTTGGGAGTGTTGGAAGTTGTTGTTTCAAGTGGAGATTAATGATGGTGGATAGAGGATGCCCCACCAAAATATTATATGTTTTTGTGGAAGATAGAGGAATAAACAACTTTTTTATTAAAATAGGTGAGGATAATAGAGGTTTTTCACTTATTTTTTTCATTCTAATAGTGGATGCACTATTTTAGATTGGTTTTTGGGTTTGTATTCCTATAAAAACATTGCTAAAATCCTTGTCTAGACAATTCTGGGACATCAAGTAATTGGGGATGATAGAGAAATCCTCAAAATTTTATATGTATTCTAATTTATTATTTATAATCCCCCTTTATGGACTATGGTAAGGTTGAGTGTGTATGTATGATCTCTTATTGCACTTAGGTTCTGTAGATGAAGTGTGAAAACATCACTGAAGACCAGATCTATAAGGGACTACATGAAGGTATACCATATGATTCGTGGAGGATGAATAAGGATGTGCCTTTTATATTTATTAATTAATCATCCTATGAACACTCAGACTAAGAAGGCATGGTTCATATGGGCTAGTTTTTATAAGGCTGGAGTATTTTTGTTGGTCACTTACCAAAGCATTCAATCAATTTTGATTGTGTTAAATAGAGGAAACCACAACAAAAATTGTCTTATTAGAGTGGATGATAGAGGATTACACCCTTATCCCTTCCAATTTTTAGGGATTTTTCTATAATCTATGTATATTGATTATGTTTGGCTAAAAAGTATTGTTGTGTATCAAGCTACATCTAGACTAGTGACAACAAGTTAGATAATTCCTTCTTGTGATTTAACTATTATTGAGTAAATGGGAGGTAAATCCTACTTATTGTGATTTAATTTTTTGAAGGATGTTAGGAGTTTCTAAAGAGGTATAATACTATAAGAATACCTACTCCTTGTGGGCTCTTATTCTCTAGTGAATGTTCTAGGGAAGTTCTATTGAAGTTCATCTAATATTTGAGTTTCATTGAGAAGCAACCTCATTAGCTATACTAAGGTTTTGGTATCCTTAAAACCCTCCTGGTATCATGGTTATCATATCCTTAAAATCCTCTTTGTATTTGATTTTCTAAGCTTGTAAGATCCTTCACACCCTATTATTGTATTGGTTATGGTTGTGGGACCCTTAAAACCTCTTGTTCTGCTTTATAAAGGTTGTGAGATCCTAAAAATCCTCTTGGTTATGGGTCCATTGATCAAATTCCTCCCTTTGGATGTGGTTTTATCTACCAAAACCCTCCTTTGACTAGTTCATAGTTCCAAATTCAAAAGTGATCACCCTTATCTAATAAAAAAATACTTTTTAGTTAGTTATTCATGAAATGATATATCAATGATGTAAGGTTATTAAATTAAAACTATGGTGTCAATATGACTTTAAAATATATTTAATAAGGTTCATCATTTTATTAAAAGGTTATTTGATTTTAATAAGCTAGTTTTTTCAAATAACATGCTTTGGCTAAAAATGGAGAAAATATTGCTTAAGTGTTGTAACATGAATATGAATAAGTTGTTGGTGAAAATGGTATTGATGTTATTAGAATATTTATTATGATAAGTTATTGATTAATTCAAGGAATTAAAATTGCATTAATTAAATAAAATTAATATACTTTTATTATGAGAAATAAATCTAACCTACATATGTAACTATTTCTTATGGATAATGACCAATTGATAAGTGAGTAACACCGCACAGAGTTATTCATGAAGTGACTATCATAGGATGGTCTAGTATTACCATTAAATCAATTTAAGTGTTATAGGTTAATGGTATGATGCTCACTTATGTGATGACATCAGTCTATGATAAGACCATAGTAAGTTAACTAGATTATAAAAGTAAATTACTTGGTGTAATATGCTTAGTGATAAGAGGAAACACACAATATGATGATTCCTAAAACTTATAGATAATTCTACAATGATCTCAATTATATATAAATATAATAATATTTTCACTTATATGAAGTTTATTAAGTTTAGGCATTTCAAAATCCTAATTTAATTCTTTGGATTATATATATATATATATATACTTTCAAATTTTTGACCTTGATATTGTGAACATCATTGATTAATGTAGATAGTATCATGGTATACATTGAATCACGAATTATAAACAAATTTTGTAACATATAATTTTTAGAATATTAAATGAATGACTCCTATTGTTTATTACTCAATAATAATATTTAAATTTCATTAATAACTTGAAAATACATTTCAAGCATCCCAAGTATGATAAGATTACATACCCCAACCTGTACTTAGGCTTCCATAGATGTGAGATACTTATCTAAAATAAGGACACCTAGGGGGTCCTATTGTGAACAGAATTTCTCCCATATAGGTTAAGACCTATACATATACACCCACATATAAATATTCCACAATATGGATTCAAAACTAATATGACAATATTTTTCCCTATACAATCTACTAGAGCTAATTTCTCTAGTTAAGTTTCTACACACATGTGATTTTGGTAATTGTATGTGGGATAAATAAAATAAAGTAAAAATTGGATATAAATAACCAAAATTATGTAGTGGTTCCTACTAACAACCTTTTTTTGTAACCCAAAAGTATCAATAATCAAAACAATGGGGTTGTTTTAGTTTAATATGCTTTACATTTTAGTTCTAGAACCTATCTATCTCTATTTAATGGAAAAATTAGCCTAGTAGAGTAAATTCTAAATCATTTGTTAAGATATGAGTTATAAAATCCATGTTTTTGAAGATTAATATGGAATATACACATATTTTAATGATTAAATTTGAATAATAACTTGTTTGGTATTAATTTTTGTAATTGTTTATGGTTTAATATGTTTGTGTCTATATTGAAATATATTCCCATCGCTTGATAAAGTAATTATATTAGTTACGATCCTATAGTTCATTTTGATAATATATTAAAGAAAAGAATTGAAACCAAGAGATTTAAATTACTCCCCATTTTAATGAATAATATACTTGTAGAATATAATAGTGATTTATAAAGATTGAATAAAGAGTAGCTAATGTATATCTTTATCAAAGAAAGTTTCACTTGTTGGTGTCCTTCATCAATATTATCATATAAAAGCTTGGTGTTTATATGGAGGTGATGAAATAATATAATGATGATGTTCCCAAGAATGACAAATTTTATTATAATCCCCATGGCAACCATAATACACATACATTATGTTAGGGTGTGGAGCTAAAAGCTTCACCAAGGAGCATACTTAAACAGGTTCGGATCTACACAGACGCCGGTGTCGGTCAGGAGCGACCGACGTCGGTTAGTAGCAGTTGCAGAGGCGCCGATGTCGGCGATATGGTCGACCGGCGACGGTCACAGGCGAACAGGCAGGAACCGAAGTCGGTTACCTGCGTGTCCAGAAATCTATTTTCGTGGACGGCAGCGAGTGTTTGCATGATAAGTTTGAGTTGTGGACTCAAGCTTGCGTCTCTATTGTTAGCAATACTATTTTTAGAGCCCTTGTTCAAGAGGCTTAACTGTTTGTTGTAAGAGCATGCTCAAGTTCCCTATTTCTATATGTAGGAAGATCTTCTTAGCTTAGAATTGTAGAATGTGTGTAGAACTGTAAGAGTAGAACATTGTGAATGTTTGAAGGACAGTATAGAGTTGCATCAATCCAGGTTGTTGGATTTGAATGTACTTGAGAGTGAGCTCTTGAGGAATAGAGATCTAGTTAGAGATCTTGTGTGCATCTGAGAGAGGTGTGGAAGAACGAAGCTTCTTCATTGTATTCCTATTGTAAAGAGTTTCAATACAAGTTTTCAGGGTGTTTTCTTGTATATCTTGTTCTGTGCTATTTATCATTTCAGTTACTTATCTATCTGATTTATTTCCGCGTTTATTGCTTTCACAAGTGTAATCTATTGTTGGTTTGATCCCCCAACAAGTGGTATCAGAGCCTTGGTTACAGGTTATAGGTTACAGATTACAGGTTGCTCACAGGTGTTTCTGCAGGAATTTTTGTTTGAGTGGGAGAAGCAATGGCAGAAGAAAGTAAGCTGAGAATGGAAAAGTTTAATGGCAAGAACTATCAACATTGGAGAATGTAGATAGAGGACTATCTGTATCAGAAGGATCTCTACTTACCGTTAGGTGGGATAGCAAAGAAGCCCAAGGACATGGAGGATGAAGAATGGGAAGTTCTTGACAGAAAGGCTCTTGGGTCTATAAGACTGAGTCTGGCCTCCACTGTGATATGTAATTTTTCACAGGCAAAAACTACGGTAGAGTTGATGACCACGTTAGCAAATATGTATGAAAAACCCTCAGCTTCAAATAAGGTATATCTTATGAAGCAATTATTTAATTTGCATATGAATGAAGGTGGATCTGTTTCTACTCATCTGAATGATTTCAATGGAATTGTTAATCAGTTAAGTTCTGTCAATATTGTATTTGAAGATGAAATAAAAGCTCTTTTGATATTATGTTCTTTGACCGAAAGCTGGCATGGCTTAGTAATGGCAGTTTCTAATACTGCATCTGCATCAAATATTTTGAAAGTAGAGGATGTGGTTAGTGTTATCTTGAATGAGGAAATACGCAGGAAAAGCACAGAAGAGACATCTGGGAACGCTTTAAATTTTGAGAGCAGGGGAAGACAAAAAGAAAAGAGCAAGAGGAGATCAAGATCTAAGTCTAAGGTGAGAGGAAGATCCAAATCCAGGAATGGCAGGAAGCCACAAAGCTGGAACTGTGGAAAGATGGGGCACATAAGCAGAGATTGTTGGTCAAAGCCCAAGGAGGACAACCAACACGAAGGAAAGGAAGAAGCCAAGGTTGCAGGTATTGCACAGGATGCTTTAATTTTCTCTTTGCATAATAACATAGAATCTTGGGTATTAGATTCTGGTGCTTCTTTCCATGCTACCCCTAACAGAGAGTATTTTAGTGACTATATCCATGGAGATTTTGGAATAGTGTACTTAGGGGATGATGAGCCTTGTAAGATTATTGGCAAAGGTAAAGTGCAGCTGAAGATGTAGAATGGCAACACATGGGTGTTGAGAGAAGTGATGCATGTTCCTAGTTTAAAGAGAAATTTGATTTCTGCAGGTAAGCTAGGTGATGAGGGTTGTACAGTAACTCTCACAGCAGATTCTTGGAAGGTGACCAAGGGTGCACTAGTTATGGCCAGAGGTAAGAGAGAAGGTACTCTCTACTTGTGTAATTGTGTTACTAACAAATCTCCTTCAGTTTTATCTACTTCAGGTGTGGATTGTAAATTGTGGCACTCAAGGCTTGGCCACATGAGTGAGAAGGGGATGTCAATACTTAAGTCTAAAGGTATGCTTTCAGATTTGAAAAGTATGGATCTAGAGTTTTGTGAGCATTGTGTATTTGGGAAACAGAAAAGGGTTAGCTTTCTCAAGACTGGGTCTACTAAGAAAAGGCAGAAGTTGCAGCTTGTTCACACAGACGTGTGGTGACTGGCTCAGGTAGCCTCTATTGGCGGATCACGGTACTATGTTACATTCATAGATGACGCCACAAGAAAGGTATGGATCTACTGTATTAAAAAGAAATCTGATGTTTTTGAGACTTTTAAGTTTTGGAAAGCCATGGTTGAGAATGAAACAGGAAGAAAGTTAAAGTGCTTGAGATCTGATAATGGCAGTGAGTTCTGCAGTCTTAAGTTCAAATTGTATTGTTATACACAAGGAATCCGTAGGCAAAGGACGGTTCCAAGGACACCTCAGCAGAATGGTATTGCTGAAAGGATGAACAGAACTATTATGGAGCGTGCAAGATGTATGAGATTGCATGCAGGGTTGCCCTTAGAGTTTTGGGCAGAAGCAGTTGACACCGCAGTGTACCTGATTAACAGAGGACCCTCTACAGCTCTGGATGGTGGAATTCCAGAAGAGGCTTGGACAGGTAAAAAGGTAGATCTCTCATATCTCAAAGTTTTTGGTAGTGAAGCCTTTGTGCATATAGATAAGGAAAATAGAAAGAAGCTTGATCCTAAGTCTACGAGGTGCACGTTTATAGGCTATGGCTCAGATGATTTTGGTTTCAGATTTTGGAATCTAGGAACTAACAAAGTAATCAGGAGCCGTGATGTTGTTTTCAATGAAAGAGTGATGTACAGTGATCAGATAAGGAAGCTGGATCAATCTGGGCAGAGCAATAGTGAATTGGACGAAGTTATGGTCCAAAATGAGCTCGCGGGAAAAAGAAATAATCACTTGCAGGAAAACACAGAGACCGACGTCGGCAGGGTTGGAACCGGCGTCGACAGTATAAAAACCGATGTCGGTCGTGTAGAGACTGACGTCGGCACACAAGGCACCGAGGTCGGTCAGGTAGAACCGACGACGGCAAGTGACAGGTCTACAGGTGGCCGAGGTCGGTCACTGTCAGAAAATTTGGGTGGACAGATTGTTGAAAACAAGTCCAAGACACCCACCAGGAGGTTTGAAAGGGTAAGTAAGCCTCCAATTAGATATTATCCTTCCTTATATTATTTATTACTAACTGATGGTGGAGAACCAGAAAGTTTTGAAGAAGCATTACAGGTGGAGTCCAGGAGTAAGTGGGAGCGTGGCATGGTTGAGGAGATGGAGTCCTTAAGAGAGAACCAAACATGGAATTTGGTTAAATTGCCAGCTGGTAAGAGAACACTGAAGAACAGATGGACCTACAGGTTGAAGGAAAGTGAGGATGGTCAGATGTGATATAAGGCCAGATTAGTGGTAAAAGGATTTGCACAAAAGCCAGGTATTGACTTTGGTGAAATTTTTTCTCCGGTTGTTAAGATGACTTCTATAAGGGTTGTATTGTCTTTGGTTGCTTTTGAGGATTTGCATCTCGAGCAGCTAGATGTTAAGACAGCATTTCTTCATGGAGATTTGGATGAGGAAATTTATATGGAACAGCCAGAAGGTTTCGAGGTCAAGGGTAAGGAGAAATTTGTGTGCAGGTTAAAGAAAAGCTTGTATGGCCTCAAGCAAGCTCCAAGGCAATGGTACTTGAAATTTGACAGGTTTATGACTGAGCATGGCTACAGTAGGTGTCAATCAGACCATTGTGTATATTTCAAGAGATTTGATAACGGTAGATACATTATTCTATTGTTGTATGTAGATGACATGCTGGTTGCAGGGTCTCACATGCAGGATATCTCTGAGCTTAAGGAGAAGTTGGCTCAAAAGTTTGCCATGAAGGATTTGGGAGCAGCTAAGAAGATCCTTGGCATGAGCATTAGGAGAGACAGGAAAAATCACAGGTTGATATTGTCTCAAGAAGATTATGTGAACAAGGTGTTGGAGAGGTTTAATATGCAGGATGCAAAACCGGTGAGTACACCTATGGCTGGACATTTTAAGCTAAGCAAAGAACAATGTCCCAATTCACATGATGAGGTAGAGTACATGAGTACGGTTCCATATTCTTCCGCAGTAGGGAGTTTGATGTATGCAATGGTATGTACTAGACCAGATATTGCCCAAGCAGTGGGAGTAGTAAGCAAGTATATGGCCAATCCAGGTAAGGAACATTGGAAAGCGGTTCAATGGATCCTTAGATATCTGAGAGGAACCAGTAGCAAGCACCTATGCTATGGAGGTTCAAATACTTCTCTACATGGCTATGTAGATTCAGATATGGTAGGGGATTTGGATGGCAGGAGGAGCACCACAGGTTATGTTTTTACTGTAGGTGGATCAGCAGTTAGTTGGATATCTAAGCTGCAGAAGGTTGTAGCCTTGTCAACTACAGAAGCAGAATACATTGCAGCTACAGAAGCTAGCAAGGAGATGATATGGATGACACGGTTCATGGAAGAGCTTGGAAGGGAGCATGGGAGTTGCAGATTGTACAGTGACAGTCAGAGTGCAATCCATTTGGCCAAGAACTCGGCCTTTCACTCTAGAACCAAGCACATACAGCTAAGGTACCACTTCATACGGCAGGTATTGGAAGATGGTGAGTTGAAGCTGGAGAAAATTCATACAGACAAGAATCCTGCTGATATGCTAACAAAGCCGGTTACGATGGAGAAGTTGAATCTTCATTCAACTTCTATTGGTCTTCATGATTGAGTTGAAGATGGAGGAGCTAGAAGATGATGCTGTACAGGTTGGTGCAGCTGGTTTATCTCCAAGTGGGAGATTGTTAGGGTGTGGAGCTAAAAGCTTCACCAAGGAGCATACTTAAACAGGTTCGGGTCTACACAGATGCCGGCGTCGGTCAGGAGTGACCGACATCGGTTAGTAGTAGTTGCAGAGGCGCCGACGTCGGCGATATGGTCGACTGGCGATGGTCACAGGTGAACAGGCAGGAACCGACGTCGGTTACCTGCGTGTCCAGAAATCTATTTTCGTGGACGGCAGCGAGTGTTTGCATGATAAGTTTGAGTCGTGGACTCAAGCTTGCGTCTCTATTGTTAGCAATACTATTTTTAGAGCCCTTGTTCAAGAGGCTTAACTGTTTGTTGTAAGAGCATGCTCAAGTTCCCTATTTCTATATGTAGGAAGATCTTCTTAGCTTAGAATTGTAGAATGTGTGTAGAACTGTAAGAGTAGAACATTGTGAATGTTTGAAGGACAGTATAGAGTTGCATCAATCCAGGTTGTTGGATTTGAATGTACTTGAGAGTGAGCTCTTGAGGAATAGAGATCTAGTGAGAGATCTTGTGTGCATCTGAGAGAGGTGTGGAAGAACGAAGCTTCTTCATTTTTTTCCTATTGTAAAGAGTTTCAATACAAGTTTTTAGGGTGTTTTCTTGTATATCTTGTTCTGTACTATTTATCATTTCAGTTACTTATCTATCTGATTTATTTCCGCGTTTATTGCTTTCACAAGTGTAATCTATTGTTGGTTTGATCCCCCAACACATTAAAGGCCAATGTATATAGATATATTTAGACATATGACAAAGATGCATATGATGAGAAGTGAGATAGTTTGATTGCCCAAATAGATGATTTTTTAGGCTAAATAATATTAATTAGATCCAAATAAATTATTTTAAAAGTGTAAAATTAAGAAGTCATTCTTTAATTTGTTTGAAAGTTATGATCATACCTTTTTTTAAGAAACATCCCCCTATTATTAAATGGGATAATTGTAATATGTTAATCAAGAATCTACACACACACACACACACACACACACACACACACACACACACACACACACACACACACACACACACACACACACACACACACACACACACACAGGCATGTGTATTAGAAATATAGTAGGGAAAATTAAGGCCAAATCATATTGGAGCACACAAGTGAGTTATACAATAATTATATCCAAAAATGGAAAAGAAATAGTAGACTATGAAATTTGAGGAAATAATTTTGTGGAATTTGTTTCCATTTGAGGAGACTCATCCTTTTTTCAAGCTTATGGATGTTTATGACATATCTTTTTAATATCACTAATTATTTATGGACAATTATAATTTTATATATACCATTAAAATCATGTATAAGCAAGAAGATGTGTCAAAGCAGAAGGGTAAAGGTAAAGGAAAAGGTAATTGTAATGTTACTTCTATTTATAAGAAGGATACTATAAGTCATTATGGGAATTATGTTTTTGAGATAAATTCTAAGGAATATTATTGGAAGATATATTTAAAAATACACACATTGAAGGACAACAATAATAATAAGGATATGCTCTCTCTCAAAGGTGAAGATAGTGGTTGTATCTCTAATGTGGATGGAATTTTTTTTTGGTATCTCAGTCAATAGATTGGTATGTTTGGGTTTTAATATTTTTTAAGAGAGTTAACTTTCTAAGCCTTTACATATTCAAATTAACATGAATAAAATAAAATTAGATTGTATTTTAGTTACATTTTCAAAATAAAATTATACAAGGAACGAGTTAGTAGAAAACTTGAATTTAAAGACTTATAGTCATCTAAGGACATATAACTTTGGTTGGGTTAAGAGAGTTGTAGAGAAAAATATGTCCAAGAAATTTAAATTTAATTTTGGTATTAATGCACATTTCATTCTTTTTATAGTGGGTTTTGTGCATCCTTAATGTGTTTTGTGTAGTGTTTGACAACCTTATTTTTATGTCTAGGATGTTATCTATAGGAGGATGACCAAGCTATACCATTTTATAAAGAATGGAAATGTATACCTAATTATATCCTTAAAATGTGGTTCTATAATCTCTCTAGTATTTTACTCTCAAGATAAGCAACTTATTAATTAAAATGGGAAGGTTTACATATTTATTTTGAGAGATACTAAAGATGAAGATGTGGTTGTACATAAAACCTATTTTATCATTTTTAATATTAAGAAAATGAATCATATTAGAAATTTGATTTATAAATTCATTTAATTATTCTATGATCTCACAAGGTTACCACTAATGAGGTATTTTTATAAAAACATTTGATTAATAAAATACAACCCCCTTTTGAATATTTAAGTTTTATATGAATTCATTGAAATATGGGAAAGAGGTAAAACATTAGTAACACACTTAATTTAATTATGGTTTAATCCATCCTATTACTTATCCATGTGGTTATATTATTATTTTATTACTTAACAAGTTTATATTGAATGTGTGTTGACAATATAACACATAAAAAATAACCATCACAAATAGTAAAACCTCTTCCAAATATTGATGATCTTATTGATAAACTTCAGCATGCCAAGTGTATGCACATTATATTTTTAAAACTGATAAATTATTTATGCTTTAAATGGGAACCTATCAAGTCTTAATCTCTCTGAGTGCATGCCTCAAAGGTTGCATTAGGAAAGGGGTGGTTAGATAATTAGTGATTCAAAAGATTTGTGTCCCCTATACCACCTCTTAAAACCAACACAAACCACTCCTATACATTAATCTGATTTTTGACACCTTCATTACACATTCCTCGAAGAAATTCATTACTTCAAATAACCCCTACCTAAGACAAAACCTCTTTTGATCATTTATTGAATAAAGTCATCCTAGACCCACCATGTTCTAAAAGTATAACCACATTATGAGACTAGATCAGCCCCAACTAACCTATTCTAAGACCTAACTAATTTATCTATTAAAGAAAAAGGTTGATTAGGCTAACTCTATCGATGAAAACTTTGGAAGTATTTATGGTTATATAAGACTATATAAGCACATCCATTTTACCATTTCATTAAGATATATATATATATATATATATATATATATATATATATATATATATATATATATATATATATATATATATATATATATATATATATATATATAGATATATATAATCATTTATTTTCACATCTTATTATCCAACATTTTAATTGAGGATCCATTTCTTAGGGTTTCATAATACACATGGAGAGAAGAATCTTGAATTTTTGGAGAGGTCTTTCAGATGTATAGGATAATTTGTGTATCCTAGAGCTAACCTATCTTTATTATCCTTACAAACTACAATAACCTCTTTAAAATCACCATTAGCCAAGGTAGAGATTGAGGCTCGAATAGATCATCTTCAATGTAATATGACAAAGTCTGGATGCTCTTTATTAAGTATATAGATTTGAATTTGTTAGATTTTGAATATGTTTCTCTCTCCATGCATTAGTATTAAATTTATATTGGCTTGATTATATTTTTTCATAGAACATTTAGTTTTATGTTTATTAACCCCATTTTGTTCCAAAATATTTCATAATCACTAGGTTAGATTTAGCTTACTTTGTCATTTAATTTGATAAGAAAACATAGGACACAACTATGGTTATTGTGTGATATTAATTTACTAGAGGATTTGGAAACTTATATATTGATATTGTGTGGTGAAGGACCCATTAGTTAGGTCTAGTGGGTCCATATTATTCATAACCCTGATTGTCTAAATGTATAAACAAGTGGAAGGGCTAGTGTGATTTATCTACTCCAAACTAGGATTGATTTGTAGATCAACATCGCTTTTCCTTATTACATTCTAGTGAACACAACATTAAACTAACACTTTTAGGTTTTTATTTCATGCCTTCATTTATTATCATTTATTACATATTTCATTTTCACAGTACTAGATCAAATCTGTAAACTCTATCTAAAATTTTATTTGAAGGTTTAACACATATTCACTTTGATCAAATCTATATCTTTTTGTGCAGGTCATCTTTGACTATAGGTAATTGGATTAACTAGCATCACTTAGTTTGCTTCTTTACATATTAGTTTTCAAACTCAGTCAACTTAGCCAACTCTATTAGGAGGTTAATAATCTTCATCTACACTACACATTATAAAACCAATAATTTTAGCATATTTAAAATTATCAAGTTCATTCCTACCATCTTATTCATTTATATTCTTTAATTATAGTCCTATTTTTCATAGTTCTGACTCTATAAAACTATAAATCTACAAAAGAAACTAGGTAGATTGGATTGACATAGTTCTCTAGTTTGATTTCTTTCCTAGAAGACTCAATCAACTCATTTAATTGTGTTCTTATAACTCTTATTTCAATAGATAAAATTTACCCAAATGATTTTATTCTATATTGTTTACAAGATTGGTCATTTGAACCAACCCTATACTCTTCTAGCAAAGGAGTTAAATCATATTTTTATTAATTAATTCAATTTTAATTTTATTACTTTATTTCTTAGAGTAGCACACAAAGAATAAATAAGAGGTTTTATTTTATTGATTTAGTCAAACTATTTTTCATTTTTACACACTTATAAACCACATAACATCAAAGAGTATTAAAAAAATCTACCCAAGGTTTAGATACTTGGATTTCATCACCAAGGGGTAAGCCAACTCAATTTCTTGGTTGAGTATAAATATGTGGTTGATGGTATATATTGGAAAATCACCTAACACCATTATCACTATGGGATTTTTAGGTAAGGGGGTACACACTAAAACCAAACTAGTACCATTACCAATATAGATCCCTTTCATCCTTAACTAATTCAAACCATCCTTAAATTACCTTTATAGTTCATTTATATATCCAAATATATATCACATTTATTTATAAAAGTTATAATTAAAAAAATATTCTCTAATGACCACATAAATTAGAATTTCTATTTTTTGGCTTGCTCTCTAATAATTATATGTTGTATTAAAAAACTTGTTTCAGCCAACATTGTTGTAAGGTTTATGTTGTGTGCCATAACTAGGTTGATTGGATCAACATATTTGTTTGTGTATTCATTTAAAATATGTTAGGAGCCAATGCCCTACCCTTTTATTTGCATTATTAGTGTATTAGTTGTAATAGATGAATATGGATTTTAAGTCATCCCTTTAGCATATTGGAATTATCCCACATACATGGGAAGTAGTAATTATTAGAATAGATTTAGTATTTAAGTAAGTATTAAGGCCCAATGAAGGATCCAAAAATATTATTATATTAATATTTCTCATCTGAGGTTTCCTATTCGAAGTCTCCTATGATCTAAATGTTATTTTGAGTTATTTTACAAAGTTTATTTCATTATTCATTTATTTTCTATAGTTCATAAATCTATGTAGAATAATAATCACATTTGGTGTCATATTAATTTCTTGTCCTATGGAAAGATTTTGGGGAATGTTTTTTAAGCAATGGATCTACAATAGATGCACCATTTATGAAAATGTTTTTTTATTTCCTATATGTCATACATATTTATTGTAGTTTCAGATAAGGGTAAATACCCCTTCACATAACTGTAAGAAGAACTTGGACATAGACCCTAGAAATCTTTATAATGAGTACTATATGAACCCCTAAGTAGTTAGATCATTGAGATGCCTTACTAGTGAAAAGTGAAATGAACCCAACTTGTTTAGGGATAAATCTATGTCTAAATTTTTTTTGGAGAGTGGTACTCATTCAAAGAAAATTCATGGATAGAGAGACTCATTAAAACCCTTAGGCAACCAAACAAACTTTGGTATCATATCCACCATAGTTGTTTCTGAATACCAACAATAGAGTGATCATAATTGAGAATAGTTGGTAATTACACACTTATCAGTAAACATTTGGTAGGAACAACCAAGTAATAATAATGTTTTTGTCATATTTCTCCCTCTATATTTTTTTGACTCTTTAAAGTTACTAAAATACCTAAAATTATATTTTGTACATTTTATTCCTTGAGGGTTCATACCCGAATTCCACTTCTATTAGCCAAAAAACATAATTTTTTTTATTTTTTCAAGTTTTTCCATAAATTCCTTGTTATTTGTTCTCTTTATTATAAAATTTTCCACAATTTTCCTTTCCTTATTTTTATCCTTTATATTTCTTGTATAAATTTTATAGTTTTTGAATTATGATTCCAAAACTACCCTTGTCTTCATCAATCCTAAATAGAAGGTGTCAAACAACTAGTAGAAGTATATTTACCCCTTCTGATTTAGTCTAAATTTTTAAAAAAATCCTTATTGACTATGTCTCAAAAAAAAATTATATCCCTTTCAAAAAAGACACTAGTTATGGTAGCCATCCATTTAGGCACAAAGATCATGGAAGAAGAAATCACAACATTAAAAACCCAAGTCATTGAGCTCACTGACATGATGTGTGGACTGAATCAATAGAATAAATTTTTTTCTCAATAAATTAAATAAGAAGTCTTCTTTAGAGAATAATTTATCTTCCCTCCACACATCATGTGGGACTAAGATAGAATTTCCATATTTTAATGGATATATCAATCAGATTAATTCTTCAACTTTCATAAAACTTATTCTATCAACAAAGTCCTAATTAATAATTTCCACTTAAAACAAGAAGCACTCAAATGATATCATTATTATCTCAAGGTGAATAATGAACCTAATTGGAAAAGCTTTGCATCATTAATTTTGGGTAGGTTTGGTCCCTCCATATTTTAGGACATTATCAGAGCTGTCATCAAATTATGATAGACAAGAATCATCCATGATTATCAGATTGAATTTGAGAATCTAGATAATCACATTTAAGGGCTATCAAATGACTTATTCAAGAGTTTTTTTTATTAGTGGCCTCAAATATTAAATCCACTTGGAGGTGAAAATGTTTCATCCCAACAACATGATGAATGCCTTGGGTCTAGATAAATTTTAAGTCATGATTGCTAATGGGGAAACATTTCCATGTTAAAGGAAGTGTTTCAATATGTGTATTATGATAGGAAATTACACTCTTTACTCATGTATTTTTTCCATAACCTTAAGGGGATGTGATTTGGTCTTAGAGATTCAGTTGATCCATAAATTGGTACCTATTCTATGGGACTTATTTGAGCTTTGGATGAAGTTCATAGATAGTGTCCATAAGCACACCTTAAAAGGGTTATTTCCTAGATTTATTCACACCATAAATTCCCATTACTTGGAAAAGATTCTAATGAAAGGATCACATGGTTTAATTTCCTAGTTTCACTCCATCTAACTCTACCTCCCTACTGCTACTAACTATCGTACTAATCTACAAGCCATCCTAGACAAGCATGCAAACATTTTTATATAGATAATGGGTTTTGTCCATTCACACCCTAAATATCATCACATATCACTCCTTCCAATAAGAATCCCTCCTAAAATCAATCCATACAACTATCCCCATATACAAAATATTGAGATTGAGAATTTAGTTTGAGAAATCCTCAAGTGTGGAGTTATTATCCTAAACACCAGCCCATAATACTCCAAGTGCTTCTTCTCCACAAAAAAATATGGGTCATTTTGCCTCTACATTGACTTATGTTCTATTAACCACCCCACTATCAAAATATGAGTTCCCAATTATGGTAATTGATAAGCTTCTTGATAATCTCCATTGGGGAAAACAATTATACAAATTAGATCTTCATTTAGGATATCATCAGATCCATGTGCATGATAATGAAATTACATAAATATCCTTATGCACTCATGATGGTCACTATGAATTATTTTTCATGCCATTTCAAATTACAAATCCCCCTTCAACATTTAAGTCACTAATGAATAAAATATTTTTGATTTTCCCCCATCAATGTATTTTTGTTTTCTTTGATGATATTTTAATCTACAACTATACATGGGTTGAGCATATATATCATATAAATAGGTAATTACAACATTTATTATATAATCAATTATGTGCCCAAGCAATCCAAGTGTTCCTTTAGTCAAGATGAAGTTAAATATCTAGGGTACATTGTTTCATCTAATAGGGTTCACATAGATCCAAAAAAATTAGTGTCATGCAACATTAACCTCAACCAATAACCCTTAATAGCCTTCATGGATTCATAGGCCTTACATGATAATACCACAAGTTTGTCAATGATTTTGTAAAGATCAAGGATCCCTTGACTTAATTATTTAATAAGGATGCATTAAAATGGGATGTTGTATCTGACTAGACATTTATGACATTCAAATAGGCTATGTGTAGCACACTAGTATTGGCCATGCCAAACTTCTCAAAACATTTCACCATCAAAGTGATGCCTATGAAACTAGCTTGGGAGATATTATTCTTAAAGAGGGTCATCCCATTATTTTCACTAACAAATCCCTTTCTATACAAAATTTATATTTGTTTACATAAAAAAATTAATGACAAATTTTTTTCATGTGGTATAAAAATGGTAACCATACTTACTTGGGAATCATTTTTTCATCAAAACTAATAACTAGAGTTTTAAATACTTTGTCAAACAATGGGTGTCATCATCAAAACAACAAAAATGGGTGAAAACCTGAAGGTATTTGATTATGAGATCATCTAAAAGAAGGGTAAAGATAATGTCATGGTGGATGCTCTTTCATGCACATTAAAGAACATGACTTCCATTTTTACCATCTCTATGACCATTCCAAACTAGTTGGAATATGTACACTAAGGGTATGCAAATGATCATTAATTACACCACCTCACTCAATAATTGACTATTAACCCCTCTACAATACCACATTATTGATGGGTTGGTTCTTGTATATTTTATAAGGGTTGTTTTGTGCTTCCTAATAGCACAAATATTCATCAAATTGTATTTTATGAAATCTATGCTTATCCCTTAGTAGGGAACTAAATATTTATCAAAACAACTGAGTGAGAATGTCAAAACTTATTTTTAATTGGGATGAAATTTTGAATTCAATAGATGGTGTCCTAACATGATACCTACTAATGCAACAAAGGTGAAACAACATTGATTCTTGGTTACTCAAACCCTTACCCATTCTTACTAGGATATGGATCAATATTTATGTTGGAAATATTTTCATTGATGTCAAAGGTCTAACATTATTGGTGATAAAGGCCCCATTGAATTTAATGTTTTTTGTAATAGTTATATCTTGGGTAATGTGAGTTAATATTTATTTAATATTAATGAATATATTTTTGGTTGCATATGTGACAAAAGAAGGGCCCATGGAGAAGTCAAAGAGCCATAGAGTGAAGACAAAAGAGGAAGAGTGAAATTTCTAATGAAGGGACACTTTGAGGAATATGAAAAGTCACCAAGATAAGGACAAAAGAGGGAAGGACGTTTTTGCTCATGAAGGGTCACCACATGACTTTTCAAAGGCAAGGATATAAAGGGTCATACAAGTTTGGTGCCATTTTCCATGACGATTGAAGGGTCACAAAGGGGGAAGGCCAAAGGTCATTTGGAAAGCTATAAATAAAGGCTTGAGAAGCCATTTATAATATGAAAGATAGAGGTTGATTTGATATTGTAATATCTAGATTAGAAGATTAATTGTGAGAGATGAATATGATTTGTATTTATTATATCTAGCTTAGAAGAGCAAAGGTAAGAGAGAGAGGAAAGAGATGTTATGATGAACTATCATTTGTTGAGATAGAAACAATGAGAGATAGTTGTGTCGTATACACAAAGGGGTTGGTGCTCCTGTGGGTTGGTGCTCTTGTGGGTTGGTGCTTGGCAAAGGGGTTGGTGCTCTTATGGGTTGGTGCTCATGATTAGTTTCCAGGTTAGTGCTCAACAAAGGGGTTAGTGCTCCTACAAGTTAGTTCTTGTGAATATTGTTTGGTTTAGTGCTCATTCATATACTTGAGATTGTTCTCCATGGTTTTTCCCACATTGGGTTTTATCTTCATTTCTTCCTCTACAGGATCATCCTCTAATCCTTACACCATGACCTCTTCCTTTTTATTTTATCTCAAAATTCTTATTACATTTCTCCTCTACCTTCATGGTAAATTGGTATGCATCTTCTATGGTAGTCATTCTGATTAGACTTAGCTCCTCCTAAATGTTGGGCCTCAAACTATTAATGTAATGGGCTACCTTTTCATTATTAGCCTGTGAGTTACCTATTTTGATAATAATCTTATATAAATATTCAATATACTCATTAATATTCATATTTTATTATTTCAAACCTTGATAATTTTTCAATATCTCCAACTTATAATCTACAAAAATAAACTACCTCTTCAACTTTTCCACCATTCTATCCCATTTGGTGATCTTCTCTTTTCCTCTCTAGTTTCTCTATACCTGAACTTACTTCCACTATACATTGGCATGTAATTTTAGCTTGGTATTTTAGAATTTTACTCTTTTAAGGTCTTTCACATATTTTTATTTAAATTAATCAACCATTTCATTGATCTAATCACCTAATTCTTTAGGTTTTAGATTTCTAGAATATGTATAAACTTCAATATTTGGCCTTTCCCAATCTTGGAAATGGACCTCAACAACCTAAATTTCTCAAGATATCCTAAAACATCATGCTATTATTTTAAATTATCTTATTCTTCTTCATCTTCACTTCCCTCTCTTCATCTTGTCTCAAATCCTCTCTATAGATCCTCTTGTAATGTATTGATTTGTCCTTGTAGGGTTATAAAACCCTCTTATATCACAACATTTCTCCCATCACCACCATGGTTCCTTCATGGAGGATTTTTTATCTATACAACAAACTCACAACCTTAGGTCTTGGTTCAAACTACCTCACAGTCAGTTATCTAGCTACATTCTTAGGAACTACTACTTTGATACCACTTGCTGAAAGGCTACTCCACTTAACATTCACACACAACAAAACAACAAATATCCTCATCTAAATCTTCCTCTTCCTCTTTGTTCACCACTATTTTTGTCTTGATGATGATACGCATTATATCCACTTTGATTTTTATTGGTACTTGCTTATTCATTTTTCTTTTGACCTTCATTTCTTCCTCTTTAGGATCATCCTCCAATCCTTCCACCATGAACTCTTCCTCTTTATTTTATCTCAAAATTCTTATTAAATTTCTCCTCTACCTTCATGGTAAATTTTTATGCATCTTCTATGGTAGTCATTCTGACTAGACTCAGCTGCTCCTAAATGCTTGGCCTCAAACCATTAATGTAATGGGCTACCTTTTCATTATTAGACTATGAGATAACTATTCTGATAATAATCTTATATAAATATTCAATATACTCATTGATATTCATATTTTATTCATTATAACCTTTTAATTTTTTCAATAGCTACAACTTATAATCTACTAGAATAAACTACCTCTTTAACTTTTCCACCATTCTATCCCATTTGGTGATCTTCTCTTTTCATCTCTAGTTTCTCTATAACTGAACTTCCTTCCACCATACATTGGCATGGAATTTTGGCTTTTTTTTAAAATTTTACTCTTTTAGGGTCTTTCATATATTTTCATTTAAATTAATCATCCATTTCATTGATCCAATCACCCAATTCTTCTTGGTTTAGATTTCTATAATATGTATAAACTTCAATATTTGGCCTTTTTCAATCATAGAAATGGACCTCAACAACCTACATTTCTAAAGATATCCTAAAAATCATGTTATTCTTTTAAAATATCTTGTTATTCTTCATCTTTGATTTTCTCTCTTCATCTTGGCTCAAATCCTCTTTGTAAATCCTCTTGTAATGTATTGATTTGTCCTTGTAGGGTTATAAAACCCTCTTCTATCACAACATTTCTCCCATCACCACCATGGTTCCTTCATGGAGGAATTTTTATCTATACAGCAAACTCACAAGCCTAGGTCTTGGTACAAACTACCTAATAATCAGTTATCTATCTACATTATTAGTAAATACTACTCTTATACCACTTGGTGTAGGGCTACTCCACCTAACATTAACACAAAAAAAAAAATCAAATATCCTCATCCAAATCTTCCTCTTCCTCTTTGTTCACCATTATTTCAGTCTTGATGGTGATAGGCATTATATCCTCTTTGATTTTTACTTGTGCTTGCTTATTCATTTTTATTTTGCTCTTCATTTCTTACTCTATAGGATCATCCTCCAATCCTTCTACCATGACCTCTTTCTCTTATTTTATCTCAAAATTCTTATTAAATTTCTCCTCTACCTTCATGGTAAATTGGTATGCATCTTCTATGGTAGTCATTCTGACTAGACTCAGCTCCTCCTAAATGTTTGGCCTCAACCCATTAATGTACTGGGATACCTTTTCATTATTAGCCTATGAGTTACCTATTCTGATAATAATCTTATATAAATATTCAATATACTCATTAATATTCATATTTTATTTTTTTAAACCTTGTAAATTTTTGAATAGCTCCAACTTATAATCTACAAGAATAAACTACCTCTTCAACTTTTCCACCATTCTATCCCATTTGGTGATCTTCTCTTTTCCTCTCTGGTTTCTCTATAACGAAAATTCCTTCCACATACATTGGCTTGGAATTTTAGCTTGGTATTTTAAAATAATTCTCTTTTAGGGTCTTTCACATATTTTTAATTAAATTAATCATCCATTTCATTGATCTAATCACCCAATTATTTTGGGTTTAGATTTCAAGAATCTGTATAAACTTAATTCTTTAGCCTTTTCCAATCATGGAAATGGACCTCAACAAAATAAATTTCTCAAGATATCCCAAAATATCATGTTATTCTTGTAAATGATCTTATTCTTCTTTATCTTTGTTTTTCTCTCTTCATCTTGGCTCAAATCCTCTCTGTAGATCCTCTTGTAATGTATTGATTTGTCCTTGTAGGGTTAGAAAACCATCTTCTATCACAACATTTCTCCCATCACCACCATGGTTCCTTCATGGAGGAATTTTTATCTATATAACAAACTCACAACCTTAGGTCTTGGTGCAAACTGCCTCCCAATCGGTTATCTATCTACATTCTTAGGAACTACTACTATGATACAACTTGGTGCAATGCTACTCCACCTAACATTCACACACAACAAAACAAAAAATATCCTCATCCAAATCTTCCTCTTCCTCTTTGTTCACCATTATTTTAGTCTTGATGGTGATAGGCATTATATCCTCTTTGATTTTTATTGGTGCTTGTTTATTCATTTTTATTTTGAGCTTCATTTCTTCCTCTATAGGATAATATTCCAATCCTTCTACCATGACCTCTTCCTCTTTATTTTATCTCAAAATTATTATTAAATTTCTCCTCTACCTTCATGGTAAACTGGTGTGCATCTTCTATGGCAGTCATTCTGACTAGACTCAGCTCCTCCTAAATGCTTGGCCTCAACCCATTAATGTAATGGGCTTCCTTTTCATTATTAGCTCGTGAGTTACCTATTCTGATAATAATCTTATATAAATATTCAATATACTCATTAATATTCATATTTTATAGTTTCAAACCTTGTAAATTTTTCAATAGCTCAAACTTATAATCTACAAGAATAAACTACCTCTTCAACTTATCCACCATTCTATCCCATTTGGTGATCTTCTCTTTTCCTCTCTAGTTTCTCTAAAACTAAACTTCCTTCCACCATACATTGGCATGGAATTATAGCTTGGTATTTTAAAATTTTACTCTTTTAGAATCTTTCACATATTTTTATTTAAATTAATCATCCATTTCATTGATCCAATCACCCAATTCTTTTGGGAATAGATTTCTAGAATATGTACAAACTTCAATATTTGGCCTTTTCCAATCTTGGAAATGGACCACAACAACCTAAATTTCTCAATATCTCCTAAAACATCATGTTATTCTTTTAAATTATCTTATTCTTCTTCATCTTCACTTTCCTCTCTTCATCTGGGCTCAAATCCTCTTTTTAGATCCTCTTGTAATGTATTGATTTGTCCTTGTAGGGTTATAAAACTCTCTTCTATCACAACATTTCTCCCATCACCACCATGGTTCATTCATGGAGGCATTTGAATCTATACAACAAACTCACAACCTTGGGTCTTGGTGCAAACTACCTCATCATCAATTATCTATCTACATTCTTAGGAACTACTACTCTAATACCATTTGGTGCAGGGCTACTCCACCTAACATTCACACATTAAAAAAAACAAATATCCTCATCCAAATCTTCCTCTTCCTCTTTTTTTACCATTATTTTAGTCTTGATGGTGATAGGCATTATATCCTCTTTGATTTTTACTGGTGCTTGCTTATTCCTTTTTCTTTTGATCTTCATTTCTTCCTCTAAAGGACCATCCTCCAATCCTTCGATCATGACCTCTTCCTCTTTATTTTAATTCAAAATTATTATTAAATTTCTCCTCTACCTTCATGTTAAATTGGTATGCATCTTCTATGATAGTCATTCTGACTATACTCAATTCCTCCTAAATGCATGGCCTCAACCCATTAATGTAATGGGCTACCTTTCCATTATTAGCCTGTGAGTTACCTATTCTAATAATAATCTTATAAAATATTCAATATACTCATTAATATTCATATTTTATTGTTTCAAAACTTGTAAGTTTTTCAATATCTCCAACTTATAGTTTACAAGAATAAAATACCTCTTCAACTTTTCCACCATTCTATCCCATTTGGTGATCTTCTCTTGTCGTCTCTAGTTTCTCTATAACTGAACTTCCTTCCACCTTACATTGGCATGGAATTTTAGCTTTGTCTTTTAAAATTTTAATCTTTTAGGGTCTTTCACATATTTTTAATTAAATTAATCATCCATTTCATTGATCTAATCACCCCATTCTTTAGGGTTTAGATTTATAGAATCTGTATAAACTTCAATATTTGGCCTTTTCCAATCATAAAAATGGACCTCAACAATGTAAATTTCTCAAGATCTCCTAAAACATCATTTTATTCTTTTAAAACATCTTATTCTTCTTCATCTTCACTTTCCTCTCTTCATCTTGTCTCAATTCCTATATGTAGATCCACTTGTCATGTATTGATTTGTCCTTGTAGGGTTATAAAACCCTCTTTTATCACAACATTTCTCCCATCACCACCATGGTTCCTTCATTGAGTAATTTTTATCTATACAACAAACTCACAACCTTAGGTCTTGGTGCAAACTTCCTCACAATCAGTTATCTATCTACATTATTAGGAACTACTACTTTGATACCACTTGGTGCAAGGCTACTCCACCTAACATTCACACACAACAAAACAAAAAATATCCTCATCCAAATATTCCTCTTCCTCTTTGTTCGCCATTATTTTTGTCTTGATGGTGATACACATTATATCCACTTTGATTTTCATTGGTGCTTGCTTATTCATTTTTCTTTTGATCTTCATTTCTTCCTCTATAGGATCATCCTCCAATCCTTACACCATGAACTCTTCCTCTTATTTTTATCTCAAAATTCCTACTAAATTTCTCCTCTACCTTCATGGTAAATTATTATGCATCTTCTATGGGAGTCATTTTGACTAGACTCAGCTCCTCCTAAATGCTTGGCCTCAACCCATTAATGTAATGGCCTACCTTTTCATTATTAGCCTGTGAGTTACCTATTCTAATAATTGTCTTATATAAATTTTCAATATGCTCATTAATATTCATATTTTATCATTTAATACCTTATTATTTTTTAAATAGCTCCAACTTATAATCTATAAGAATAAAATACCTCTTCAACTTTTCCACCATTCTATCCCATTTGGTGATCTTCTCTTTTCCTCTTTGCTTTCTCTATAACTGAACTTCCTTCCACCATACATTGGCATGGAATTTTTGCTTTGTCTTTAAAAATTTTACTCTTTTAGGGTCTTTCACATATTTTTATTTAAATTAATCAATCATTTCATTGATCCAATCACCCAATTCTTTTGGGTTTAAATTTCTAGAATATGTATAAACTTCAATATTTGGCCTTTTCCTATCTTGGAAATGGACCGCAAAAACCTAAATTTATCAAGATCTCCTAAAACATCATGTTATTCTTTTAAATTATCTTATTCTTCTTCATCTTCACTTTCCTCTCTTCATCTTGTCTCAAATCCTCTCAGTAGATCATATTTTAATGTATTGATTTGTCCTTGTAGGGTTATAAAACCCTCTTATATCACAACATTTATCATGTCACCACCATGGTTCCTTCGTGGAGGCATTTTTTCTATACAACAAACTCACAACCTTAGGTCTTGGTGCAAACTACCTCACAATCAGTTATCTATCTACATTCTTAGGAACTACTACTTGTATACCACTTGGTGCAGGGCTACTCCACCTAACATTCACACACAAAAAAACAACAAATATTCTCATAGAAATTTTTGAATAATGGAATTGAACACATTTTATTATAAAATAAATTATAATGTTGTATCCATATGGGTTATTTGACTACAAATAAATTTGACTTGCATGTTGGAGCCTTAAACTACATTGCCATGTCCAAGAACTCAATCCCTAAAATATCTCCCAAAGGCTTCTTCTAAAGCTTCCCATTCCTCTCAATGAAATATAGGTGTAGTAATATATAAGATACCTAAGTGTGGAAAAAAAATATATTCATCCATTTTTGAAAAGTCACATGAGTCGAGAAAGTTAACTTATCATATTTATCCAATTTTTTTTTCATTTAGATCATGCTTTTTCCCTCTACATTTGCTTTTTCCAAACTAGAGGTTAAGAATGAGACATAACTTATCAAGTTTCCTTGAAAACCATCCTCATATTATCTTAGATAACCATGCCCCACATTTGTTACTTTAATTCACCTAAAATCCATGCCACCTTGATTACCTTCTAATTTTAAAATAATAACTTTGCTTAGAGTCCGCAACTTTTGAGAAGCATATCTTTTGAATCAGGTGTGTAACTGATCAACCATTTGTTACATAAAAAATATTTTGAGGTGTTCTATGGCATATTATGTGGAAATTTACATGTCTATATATACATAAATACTAAATTTCTAAAAATGGTAGGTTAATATGTTTAGCCTTCAAAAGATTCTAACAATTCTAAACCATTGGAAACTTCAACATGTGCTCCAACTAAACTAAGAAACCTACAAGACAAAAATAAAATTAACAAAAATATTATTCATGGTGATACAAGATTACCCTTACACCCTAGATGTTACTTCATCATATCCAATACTCCAAGAAGGTCCTTAGATATATTTAGTTCTCACCTATGTATTGGATTATGTGTGAACAATGGTAAAATATGATATATGCAAGGCTATGTAAAGAACTATATTATAACTTGAAAAATACTTCTCATGGGATGCTATGTGAAGGATTCATACCTATCATATGATTTATCCTATTACTAATATATAAATAAGGAATAATATATATATTTTGAATAATGAAAAGGTGCATTGTAAGTAATGTGTTTGGTAATAATTTTGATATGACTTGGTGATAATTAATGTTCTCTGATTTTTATTTATAACACACATTTTGAAAATATCACATGGAAGGGTTAAATTTAATAAATGGGCTAACCTATAACATTTGAAATATTGAAAAAATTAGATGAATTTCTAGGTTAAAATATTATATAATGTTTTGGACACTTCATTTGATGTAAGGGTCCCTATGTGGGACACAAGTGTCTAATACAATAAGAAAATGATGAGAATATAAAAGTGAGTGAAGGATATATATCAATTTTTAAGCTTTTTGTATTGTATAAGAGAGGGTCATACAAAATTTTAGGGTCATAGCACAAGGTAAAAAATTTAGTAGAATGAGGTGGAAAATGTTAGCCTTTATGGAACAATAAGGTATACAAATAAAGGATATAAACCTTATAGGTATTTGTCAATTATACAAAACTTAGATGTTATATAAATTAGATTCTTATATATACACTTCCATTCAAATAAAATGTGATAGTTTTCCTTTTTATCCTAAAATTAAATGTGATAATATCTCTTTACATGTAAATTTTATTAAAACAAAATTCCATGCAATTTAGAGTCTTTCCTAATAACCAAAACATTAAGGTAGTACCAAATTATTCAATGATGTTTCCATATAATGTGATTACAATATATGAAATTATGTTTATATAGAATGAAATGACAAGTAGTGCAATTATATTTTTGATTAATCTATAATACCTATGTTTATGATATATAGTGAGTTAATAATAATTAATTAATAGTTACAAACCATTAATATTCCTTTAGCCATATCATCTCTATGATGCATTCCATAGGTGACCTCCAAAAGAAATTTATCTCTCTCACTTTGAAATATAGATCATTTGATGCTAATATGAATAATAATTTCATCTTATGATACCATGTAACCATAATAAAATTATAATATAATTATCAAAAATTAAATTTCATGCATAGGTTATAATTTTTTAATGGAGATGAAGATCATATTAGACTCTTAGCTAATTATGTAATTTATTTTGGTAAATCCTCAAATAATGGATGAATTTTAATAGAAAATTTCCACATACATTTAGAAGGAGAGGCCTTAGGTTGGTTTCATAATATTCCTGATGGTGATTTACCTCACCTTAATATTTTAAAAATGGTATTATTATCCTACTTTAAGAATAAAAAGGTTACTAAATTCACATTGGAACATCTCCAAATTCTAAACCAATGTCATGATGAACTTATTAAAGATTACATTTTAAGAATTTATAATACATTACATTTTTTAATGTATCATTACATATATTTGAAAAATAATATTATTTTTATAAACCATATTGTCTCCACTTAAGTAAAAAATAATTTTTAATTATTATAATTCTTTTGAGAAACATTATATGAATGTTTTCACCTATTCCTCTAATCTCACTTGAGTATAACATAACTCAACAAGTTGATATGATTCAAGATGATATTCACATAGTAAGAAAATAAATAAAAAATTTATTTGAAACACTTACATAAAATTATAACATAAGGATTCTAGTTAAGGTTCTTAATAAAAGGAAAAATTCAAATGACATGGTTTATAAATAAAATCTAATATGAGTGCACCTATTTCAAATAATAAACAACCGCTTACATTTGATGTATTAAAATATTTAATAAGTTATATATTATATAAATTAATTGATAAAAAAATTAATCAAATTAATACTAATTAATATCATACTCCCCCATCACCTTGAATGAGTGGAGCCAAAACTATTTTTCAACTATCATCATATTAATGTACATATAGATAACAATTTTTTTCAATTGTAAAAAAAATATTATGAAAATTATGGATATGTTGATTATTATATTTGGTATTGTTTATAATAGATAAACAAGGTCCCCTTATCCACATTCTTTTAATAATCATTTCATTAAGACTAGGATATCTGAAGACTTTTGTTTAAAGGAGCTACTGGTCACTCAAGCTTGTATGGAAGGTATCAGACTATAAGATCTCATTATACGTCACATTATATAAGATAAAAAAAAAAATTAGAAAACATATATCAATCAGTTAAAAATCAAGGAATGGAAAAATTAAACAAAATTATAAAATAATATCATGAAAAAAATCATTCTAAATCATAATGAGACAATTACAACATTAGAATTCAATTACAAGTGGAGTTGTAACTTATAAATAATTAATATTTAGAAGTGGTTTATTTGATGACTCCATACACACTCAAAACATAATTTTTTAATACATAGATTATTTATGTTCCCATAATTTTTTTTCTCTACTCTTCTATTTTGTTGACATATATGTGTTCATATAATCTTTTATTGATCACTGTTGTAGACCATGGATTTTTTTTACTATTAAATTACCTTTTGATTATTTATCTTGGTCTATAAAATCATAAAACCTATCTTAAAATGATGCTTCATTTACAATAGCCTCATCAAAACTACACATTATTTGTGGCATAGTACTTGCTTATTACTGCATATACACTATTGATACTCATTATGCCCTACATTGATATTACAAGATAAAATAAAATATCGGAAAAAACTATATGATTACATACACTAATTAATTCTCATCTCATCCACCACCCACATGATAGCTTGATCCATAATGTTGATATTACCATATATAGTGGGGGGCATATTTCTTTCCTTCACGTCCTCCAATTAACATGCTATTACATTTGATGTGAATTACACCTTAATATGTGTTATAGATTTTTATGATTAATACCATTATTATACTTTCATCCTTGTTAATTAAAAATATTTACTTATATCAATGTGTGTAAGTATTTTATAAACTACATCAAAATTAAAATTTTACAAAAATAAAAAATCATGACCTAAGCATGACACCTTTTCTAATTTTTTTACTATCCAATTATGTTATTTATTTAATTTTTTTAGATTAAATATTATTTTACATAAGCACATGTATTTCATGATATATGAGAGTGAGATGAAATAAATCTAGTTTTAAATTATATATTGATATGCATATGCAAGACATTCCTACACAAAGGAGTAATGCCAATATTGGGGGATTTTCATTCCTCAAGTTACATTGTTACTGGTGGCCAATTTTTGGCCCACATACAAAGCTTGTACACATATGGATTAGGTTTCTAAGGGATGATCAAATGGATAGTTTTGAAGATACCCCATGGGATGTCAAGAGTGCATGGAATGACTCAGAAGTGCATAACATTTATCTAGTTCTTCATTGTGTTAATCTAGACATTTTGGATCTAGTAATAGAAATTTTGAGTAGGAATTTTATTGAAATAACCATTGCGACATTAAAATGAGTTAATAATAATGAGTCATATGGTTCTATTCATTTTATTCCAAAAAACATATATACTAGGATTTAGGTCATCCAACAAATCACAATAGAAGATATGAAAACTAAAAGTTGGCCTCTCATACAAAAATAACTAAGTTTCCATAGTCATTTTTCAAAGAATCTAAAATTTATTTTAGTGGGAATATTTATAAGGCCATATCTCACATGTGTGGTAGTTTTAGGAGAAAATGATCACATGGGTTTGTTTAGTTTGGTCCCTAGTTTCTACATGCTAAGTTTTAGGTCATCTATCGAAGCACAAAAGGAGTTATGCATGTTCAAATTTATCTCCTTAGTCATATTTTGTTAAGTTTCCCATAGCCAATCAAACTAGATCATCATTAGGATGTCATGTGGGAATGAATGGACCAGTCAACTTAAGAATTTTTTAGACTCATTTAGAAAACACCCATGACTAATGGATCAAATGGGTTCATCCCTTTCAGTCTCAAGAACATCTCCTAAAAATTAGGTGCCTCCATACTTTTTTGCTTCAAGTTGGACCTATAACATAAGATGTTTGTGCTAATGTCAAAATAAAGCTCAGGTAAAAATCCATTAAATCTTATAATTTATGGTCTATGGGACATCAAATATGTTCTACAATATGTTAAATATAGTTCATGGGACATCAAATTCAAGATCATAAAGTAGTTTTTAGAGTTTAAATAATGGGTCCCAGATAGATCTAAGGGCTCACATTAGTTCATATCTAGAAAATCCAATAGATTAAGGGAAAGTATGGTGTAAGTGGGACCAAGAAAATACAAGGAGAAAATACATGGATGAAAAGTGTCTCACCCATGTTAAACTAGAAAAATATCCATGGCTCTTGCTCATTCATACAAAAAAGGATCAATGGAATGAGATGAGTTAAAGGGTCAATAATCTGAGTTAGATATTTGATAGGTAATAAACAAAGGACTAAAATGGGACATATTTTACTAAGTTTAATGGAGTAGTTGGACTCATGTAAAGAACATGAATGGACCCGAACTAGTGGAAAATATATAGAACTAAGCTCAAATATGATCTGAGTTGGAACATAATGCATAATAAAAGGATTGAGCATAACCAGTAGAGCTCTATAGAGATAGCTTAGGTATTTTAAGCCTAACATAAACAAAAGGTATGCTAGTTGGTGACTAAAAGGGACTAGGCATGACCAAAATATAATATCTATATGGACTATAAGAAAACCAATAATCTGAGATTGGTTTTCATATATAGTTAATCCAAGTCAAGGTTTCAACATATGAGAAAATATATACAATTAATAAAGAAGCATCTTGGGCCATGCTTTCAACAACAAACTCATAAAATGCATAAATCCATGATTGTTATATCTATGAGCATGAAGTTTTTTCTTCAAGTGAGAGATGACATGAAGGATCAAAGAAAAGGTCCAGTGTTGGGAACTACAGTTATGAGCATTCAATGCATCTCCAAAACCTTTGGGTAATTTATCACTCAACAATCTATGGGTAGTGTCCTAATTGATAAAAAGTATGTTAAGGTTTTAATTGGCTAGGGAGAAAAGGTGGTAGTTTAGGTTAAATAAATTACCAGGGATGGTTTGTTCCTTCTCGAATCATGCTCCCTCTTCTCTCTCTCTTTTCTCCTATATTATACCATTCTTGTCTTCTTTACAAAGGTTATCATATTTTATAATTTTTATCTTTCTGAGAGACAAGGATATTATTTGGGAGACTAAAATGTATGATAATTTTGATTAGGCTTGACCCTATCAAGCATTTTTAATAACTACCTCTTGATGTAATAAGGACTTTATTTACCTATGTCTTATCTTGGATCAAGTTTTGGGAGTTGTGCATGATGGCATCATGTGAAGGAGAATCTTCCTCATCCATTTTCCTCCTTTCTAACCTTGTTTAGGGAGATTTCAATATTGCTTACAGGTCTAGATTAGTGTTCCACTCTGAACCTCTTATATGAAATACTTATGTAAGTAGCTTGATCTTGAGGTTGTGTGAGCTATTATTATCCCCTGTTGATCTAGTGTGGGTTCAATATTATGGGATTTCCCTTTTAAGTTTAGTGCATCACTTGTTTAACTTTTTTAGGATCCCTTATCCCCTTTATAACCCTTTTACCATGAATCATTAGGATTAGTATTAGTTTAGGTGAGCATGAAAGAGGAAGTGAGCCTACTCCAAAGGTTCAACTACAACATAGGTTACCCACAGCTTGAGGTTGTCACAATATTCTGATTTAATGGGAGAGAGCCTAAATAACCCTCTCTAAGGGTACACATTAAATTCATATGCACCACCTTAGTCCTCATCTAGTCCACCCATCCTTCCCCAAATAACTACTCCTAATATCCCCTATTATGATCCATGTTCTTCATGTATTCTATATACTTTACCTTCTTGGAATTCAATCCAAATAAGCCTTTATAGAAAAAAGGAGAATGTTGTGGAACAACATATTATTGATTTCCAAGATCCCACTTATCTTAATTAGGACTCCCCTTGTACATCATATCATCCCTCTTGTGTTCCTTATCCTTATAAGGACATTAACCCATTTATAGAGAGAATTTTAAAAGAGAATATAGATATATAGATCAAAGAGTTCAAGATAAAGATGAATAAAGAGGAAGTGAGTCAAAATAGACAAAATATCATTGTTTCCTACACATTCCCATTATGAAAATTGGTCAAGGAAGGCATGCATAAAAGGAAGAGGTATTAATGATGAAGGTTTAATAACTAGTTCAATAAAAAGAGGCTACTCCCTATACATTTCCCTCTTGGAAGTCAATTCTGAAAGGACATAAAAAATAGGAATTTCTAATTGAGGTAGTCTAAAGTAGTCTCAAAGGATGAGTTTCTTATGACAAACGTTAATCATGAAACCATAGCTTAGCTCAATTATCTTGGTCTATAGTAGTTTCAAGACTCTCCCTCCTTTCCTCAAGATCATGAAGATATCCCATCTTAGATCCTCTCCTATGATTGTAACTACTTCATACCCTCTCTTATGAAAGCACCCTCTCCCACACCCATTTAGGAAAAGGAGAAGGTGTCCAAATCTTAGACATTACCCTCATGAAAATCAATCAAGGAGGGCATAAAGAAGGAAAGGGAGGTATATCTTTAGGTAGTCCAAGAACTAGTCCTATTAGAGGAATGGTTAGTTGTGTAAGAAATGAATCAAGAAACCATAGATTAGCTCAATGAGCTTGGTGTACAAGAGTTCCAAGGATATCTTTCCTTAGTTTAAGAGCCACCTAAAGGAGAATTCAAAGTACCTATCTAAAAAGATACCCTCCTAAGATGTAATCAATCTTAACTTATTCACCCTTCCACCATCTCCCTTATAAAGAGGAGCTTGTTATACAAAGGATAGAGGAGGAGCTTATAGTCATAGGTGAATCTCAAGAGGATAATGTAAGTGTCTATGATGAGGATATCATAATAGGTAGCCAACTTCATTTAAAATGGAAAGAGTTATATTTGATACATCATCTATGGTATGGATTTAACACTAATGAACTAGGTCTTGTTGAGGAAAATCCTTGAGTTTAAGATAGAATGGACATTTAATGGACTAATAAAGGTCCATTCTACATAGATCAAGAAAAGGATTAGGAGTAGGTATATAAGGTAAGTACACTTCAAGATTAGGTGTCAAATGAAAATAGTCCTAATGAATTGGAGTTTATGGAAGTGAAATTAGACTTTGATCAAGATAAAGGTATATTTTTAGGCACTATGTGTTCAAATCAACCTTCATTTGTAGTTGAGAAATAAGATGAAACCTTGAGTGAGGTTGATGAAGAGGACATATTGAGTTCTCAATAAATGTAACTTTAAGAACCACCACTTTATGTGATCGAGGAAGACCTTAAGGGTGAAAAAATATTATCATATGAACATGTGCTTCAAAGAACAAATATTAACCAACTCCTTATTAGCTTGCATACACTAGTAAGAGATAAGGAGTTTAATAACTTGTCTGAGATCAGGCTATGTGCCTCTTCAGGGAGACTATGATCTAATGGTGCATGAAGAGCATAATGATGGAGCAACTATGTATAGGAACGAGGTAAAATATTATTTATCAATGTTTTTATTAACAAGAGGATGCCCTATCAGATACCTAGCATGGTTTTATTATGACAAGGAGGAGCCATCACAAGTTGTGATTAATATAGAGCACAAATTTTAGCATCAAGAGGAATAAGGATAATTTATAAGATGCTTATATGTCTAGTCAATTAGATTCGGTGGGTAAGTTATTTTTCTTTTCATTGGATAAGCGTATTGTCAATATGTTCATTATCCACTCCTCCATATTTGGTTGGCTATCCTCAATCCTATAAATTATATTAGATTAGTGAGGAAGGGTAGCTATTTTGTACAACCAATTAATGGTTTTCTATAGGTTCCATTTTAACTAGTTAGTTTAGGGTAGGTAGATTTTATGCTTTCCTCTAAGTTCCTTATGCACATTTATTTTATATTCTATCATTCCCTTTTCTAAAGTGCCTTGGAAAATTTGTTGTTATTTTGTTATTTTGATCCTTGTTTATTTGAGAGAGGTTTATCTTAGTTTTAGAGGGTAATGACTCCATTCCCAATAGACTATACAAGGCATATGGTCTAGGTTATTTTGCAGATATAGGCATGTAACCCCTATGAGTCACCAAAGATGTCTAATATATGGCCCATGTACTAAGATTTTACCCATATGGATTAGGTTGCTAATGGATAGTATTACATAGAACCTATGGGATGTCAAGAGTTCTTGGAATGACTTAGAAGTGCATAGCATTTATTTGGATATTCATTAAGTTAATCTAGACATTTTGGATCTAGTGACAAAAATTCTAAGTAGGCATTTTGATGAAATCACCATTACCACATGCAAATGAGTCAAGAAGAATGGGTCATATGGATCTATTCATTTTAGTCACAATAACATATGTTCCAAGTTTTAGGTCATATAACCAAGTATAATAGAAGATATGAAGACTCAAAGTTGGCTTTTCATACAAAATTTTCTAAGTTTCCATAGTCATTTTTAAAGAAGCTTAAATTGAGCTGAGTGGGAAATTGATGAGGCCATATCTCACATGTTAAATAGCTCCAAGATAAAATGATCACATGGGTTTGTTCATCTTGGTCCCTAGTTACTATGTGCTAAGTTTCAAGTCATCCACTCAAGTGTAAAAGGAGTTATGCATGTTTAAAGTTGGATCCTCAGTCAAATTTCACTATGTTTCCCATACTTAGCCAAATAAAATACATCATCATCAAGATGTCATGTAGGAATGAATAAACCAGTCAAATTAAACATTTTTTTATACATATTTAGAAATATCCCAAAACCAATCGATCAAATGGTTTCATCTCCTAAAAATTGGTGCCTCTATGACTTTTATGCTTCAATTTATAGGCCTTTAAAGTTGGACCTACAACATAAGATGCTCACACTCACATCAAAATAAATCTTGGGAAAAAATCCATTAGATATTAAAAATGATAGTCTATGGGATGTCAAAATACATTCTATGAGACATTAAATATGGTATTCAAGATGTCAAATTCAAGCTCATAAAGTATCCATTAGAGTTTAAATAATGGTTCACAGGTAGATCTACAAGCTTGCATTATTTTTACCTAGAAAATCTAATGGAGTGAGGGAAAGTATGGAATCAATGGGACGAAGATAATCTAAAGAGAGGATATGTAAACAAAAACTATCTCATCTACATTAAACTGGTAGAGTATCCATGGATCTAAATCAATTGTATAAAGAAGAATCAATGGAGTGAGCTAATTCAATGGATCAATTATTTGAGTTAGATTTTTGATAGCTAATGAACAAAGGACTGAGTTGGGACATTTTTGACTTAGGTTGATGGAGTAGTTGGACTCAGGTAAAACAAATGAATGAGCCTGAGCTAGCAGAAAATATATAGAACCAAGATCAAATATAATTCAATTTAGACCAAACTGCATAAACAAAGGATAAAACATCACCAAAAAATCTCTAAAGAGATAGATTATGTCTTTTAGACCTAATATAGAATAGAGGTTAATAATTTGGTGGCTAAAAGGGACCAAGCATCACCATAATGTCATATCTATATGGACTATAGGAAAACCAATAATCTTATATTGCTTTTTGTCTATATTTAATATAGGTCTAGGTTTCAATGCAAGAGAAGATATCTATAATTAATGAATAAGAATCTTGGGCTATGATTTTGACAAACAACTACTTAAAATGTACAAAGACATTATTTTGTTAGATCTATGAGCATGCATTTTTATCTTCAAGTGAGAGATGATGTGAAGGATCAAAGAAAAGGTCTAAGGTTGGGAACTATATCCAAGATCATTATATGCATTTTTAGAACCTTTGAGGAGTTTCTCACTCAACAATCCATGAGTAGTGTCCTAATTGATAAAAAAGGTGGCAAAGTTTTCATTTTCTAGGGATCAAAAGGTAGAAGTTCAACTTCCATAAATGACTAGGGATGGTGTGTTCCTTATCAAATCATGTTCCCTCTTCTCTCCCTCTTTTCTCCTATATTATCCCATTCTCTTATCCTTTACAAAGGTTATTGGATTTTAGACCTTTTATCTTTCTAAGAGATAGGGATATTCTTTGGGAGATTGTATAGTATGCTTAGCTTGAGTAGGCTTGACCCAGTCAAGCATTTGTAAGAACTACCTCTTGGTGTAATAAGGAATTTCTTACCTATCTCTTATGTTGGATATGGTTTTGGGAGTTGTGCATGATGGCATTATGTGAAGCAGAATATTCATCTATTATCCTCCTTGTTTACCTCGTTTAGGAAGTTTCAATGTTGTTTATAGGTCTAGATTAGTGTTTTACTTTAAACCTCTTATATGAAATACTTATAGAAGTAGCTTGATATTGAGGTTGTGTGAACTAATATTGTCACTTGCTGATCTAGTGTGGGTTGAATCTTATGGGAGTTTACAATTTAAGTTTGGTGCATCACTTAGTTAACTTTCTTAGGAGTCCTTATCCCCTTTCTAACCTTTTTCCCATGAAGTATTAGGATTATCATTATTTAGGTGAGCATCAAAGAAGAATCCAACCTACTCTAGAGGTTCATCCCCAATGTAGGTTACCCATGGCTTGGGGTTGTCCAACTATTATGACTTAATGGGAGAAAGCCTAAATAACCCTTTCCAAGGGTGCACATTAAATTCATCATAGTTACATGCTATATATTTATATGACATTTCCATTTATGTTGATGAGATACATTTATTTATTACACATCTTGTTCTTAAATATTATATATATACTTTTTATATTTCATGATTGTGATACTTGGCTATGTTGCGATAATGACATAGATAAATAGTGTAGTCTAGTTTGACTTTTCCTCTACTTTATTATAGTTATTTGATTTCTTATAGGATATTTATTGATTATGATTGTTTATATATTCCATTAGTTGATGAATTTTTTTAATAGAGTCTATCATTTCATGCCTCCTTTAATCCATTATCTTTTGTTTTTAGTTTTCACTAATTGAGTGTATCATTTTATGACTCTTTATTCATTTCATTGCCTTAATTTATTATTATTTCTTGATTTATTTTTGTCACATTAATATTCATTTTGGGCATTTCCATATCTTCATAATTTTACTGATTGATTTTTTATTACCTTACTCTTTCTTTAGGCCATTTCCTTATCATACTACCTTTTCATTATTTATTTTTTATTACACGACCCTTTCTTTAGGTCCTTAGCCTATGTGACATTTGATTGTCCATTTTTTGTGGCATTTTCATTTTATAAAATTTAATGTTATTGTATGTTCATTATAATGTGTTTTATGACCATGAAATTTCATGTTTATTTGTGTAAATAAAATATTGTATAATAATTTTAAGGTGGATTATCCATATCACACACCTTACTATTTTTGTGTGGTGTAATGGTCCATATCATGTACCTTATCTATTTATAATTAGTTTTTAAAATTAGTGATGGTTACTATTTCATGCCTAATTTATATATCTATATTGACATGACACTTATATGGCTTACATTACATGTTTCATATATGCACTCATGGTACATTCATTAAAATCATTAAACATTATCAACATGTTGTAACATGCTTATACATGTTTACATATTACCATATAACATTATGTTTAACTATTTTTTGAGATGAGTAATTTGTAGGCTACAACCTCTAATACAAATGGTAGACATATTAGTGGGATTGTCATAGAAATTTAATCTTATATTTATTTTATATATATAGTGGGTTACATTACATGATTTAAATTATTAAAATTGATTCATATTATCAAATGGGTTAAAATTATGAGATACATGTTTTAGATTGGAATATAGTTAAGAGGTGTATGAAATGGATATAAAAATAATTAATAGAAACATAAGTTACATATTTTTAGTTTTTTAAGATTTGGGAAAATGATATTTAGATGTATAACATTATTTAAATATTATTACTATTGGGATAAAATAATAGGGATGAACATGACTTAGGCATCCATTATTATAATTTTTCTATGTTGGCATTGATTGGATCAAATTATGGGTCATGAAAATTCTTCATCCACAAAGAATATTACATTTTTATTATTAAGATCATATCATTGATATGAAATTAATGGTATAAAAAGTTACTATATAATCTATAAATCCATATGAAATAGTTGATTCTTACCATATGAGCCTAGCATAGGCACCATATTTCATCTTTATGTTTAATATTAGTTAGATTATTAGTATTTTTGATGTACAACATCACTTAACGGTGTAACACTACTCTTGAAATCTGAAAATTTTAATTTCTCAGCCCATAAACATTCCATTAGTTTAATTATATAGTAGGGAATTACTACCACCAATCTATGTAGATGTTTTGGTAGGAAGTTTAATTATCTAATGATTCATTAGGAATCATAGTATTTAGATATTTATCAAGAAGCATCATCTCCAATAGCATCATGGGGAAAAACTATTCACTCAATTATAGGTGTACTCTTTAATTTCTCTTTATGTTTCATATTTTTCATTCTCATTTCACATTTAATATTCACCCACTTCCATGTGTATTCCTTCATTTATATTTATTGGAATTGATTCTTTCATTTTCATTGTAGTTTTTTTCTATATCAATATTATCATTTTGAACTTTCTCCTAAGGATGAAGTGTGTTCTACACAATCAGGTAAAACTATTTATACTTTTAATCTAACATTTTATTTTGATTTTAATGCTATAATAAAATGGGGATAGTTTTAAACACTAAAATATATTATTAGGAACTATTAAATTTAATTATTATCCTACATTAACCTTACATGAATTGTTAATACACAAATTTATCTTTCACATGCTTCTCTCACATCTACATTATTTTTGTGTGTTGAACCTTCCCAAATTTATATCAGTATCCTAAAATAGTTATATAATTTAATTATAACCTACTCATTATAATAATAAAAATTCTATAGATCATCATACCAATATTAATTCCTTTTAGATTAATTATTTAGTCTAAAAATCTTACATAATTTTTGAGTCATGTAAGTATGATGGAAATGCCAGATATAAATTAGTGTTCATTTTTAAAAATTGAGTTATTTATTATGGTTCAATCCTACATTTTTCATGTCAATGTCTTGATAAATTACCCAATCATTCATATAAATATAAATAGGTTAAATACTTTGTAACTATACATAATTTCCAATCATGCCTACTATAACACTTATACATTCACATAGACTACCCTAAATATCTTACATTAGTAATAATACACAAGATCAAGGCCTATACAAGGATAAAACACCAAAGAAAAGTTATTTTATCTATTTTTCATGTGTCAAAATCTAGATTACATGTTGCATTCATTTAAGTAGCATCATTTTACACATTACCTAATGGGTAGAAATACATGTAGTTTGACATCCATTTTTAAAATAATGGATTGTTAGCACTACTCATCCATTCATTTTTCATTAGTTGATTTTATCTAAACATACTTGTATGCCCAATTTAGGCCTAAACATAGTTTTTAAATTGGACCTCAAGTTTTAGATAGAAGGAGATGGATTTATAGATACTACACACACACCTAAAACTTGATAGGACACATAGAGACTTTAAAAGTAAGTGTAATCACATGTTTCAAAACATAGATGACAAATATACAGATAAGAATCTGATCAAAGAAAAATCCTATCATTTTTTCAGTTGTCTATAAGTAATGTATTTCTATTTGAAATTTTATAAACCCATTTATTGATATTTTAAAATTGTAGTACACTTAAAACCTTTCTTATCACTTTCAAACTATCTCAATATTGCACATAAGACAAACATGATAAACATATAGATATATCATTTCCATTTATATTATGTTTCAAATTTTTAATCAACTTTTTATTTAGAATTCAAATATTTTTTTATTGTAATACATTAAGCAACTAAAAATGAAAAAACTATTATCTTGTTTGGACACATTAATAAAAATAGGGTAAAATGGATATGTATATTCAACTGTAATATATTTTAGAATTTATTTATTATATTTATTTAGACACATTAATAAAAAAATAAGGTAAATATATATTCAATAGGTTAAAATAAAAGCAACATCCCCACTAATTTTCTTAATGGCATACGAGCTAAAGGTAGCAGGACGAGCTAAAAAAATCATTTATCTGCATGTGTATGATCTCATCTCAAAGGGGAAGATTTCAATTAGGTGGATCCATATTTATTCCAAAAGGAGGGGAATTAATTGTTTTTATGAGACTTCAATGGCAATCGTAAACCTTTCATGCTTTTTTCAAATCTACCCCATATAGAATCTTCATTCCACCCATCTCAACTTTGCACACACAGTCTCCATTGGTGGAGATTGGAATAGATTGAAACCCATTTCTTACAAGGAGGTCCATGAATAGAATAAATTATAGAAGAATCTAAAAAAGGGGGGACTCATAGAATTTATTTAATGAGTCATAGAACATAATGTTAAGATCACCTATGACTTCATGGTGGCATAGAATAAGTGGAAAATGACCATCCATGGCATCACTATGAATGTTTTAGAGGAGCTCATCGATGAATCCACCTGGAATGTCATGTCTAGGAACCAGGGCATTCAAAGATTTATAAAAAAATAAGATTCATTACAACATTTTTTAGGATAAACAACTTTGTGTAGATGGACATGAAAGTCTCTCCATGGGTTGATCTTCCACGCTACTGGCCTAACATTTAGATTTAAATCATGCATATTTTCCCACCATTTATGCTACTTAATCATTTTATTGGGTATAAAATTAGTCTACCCTACCTTTTTCTAAATTCCCTTAAGAGTACCATCTTACTGCACCATGTGAATGACACCAATCCCATCCTTTACAAATCCTAGATTGTCCTTCTAGTTAAGCATTGCCAAACCATTTATGACTAGGAGGTCCTCTCAAGAGTTCCATCTCTAAGGAGGACTCCCTATTGGATGATACCAACCCTCTATTACATCCCCCTAGAATAGCTTATCAAAGTCTCCCCTTAATGTTCTCCCATTTAAACTATTTTTCCTTAAACCAAAACTTATCTCTCTAAAATTATAGATCCCTAAAAATATAGCCTAGAAAGGGAAAGCCATTATGATGGATGAGATGGAAAAAAATAAACTATAGCTAGAAAAATTTAACTAAAAAGTTCAAAAAATAGGGTTAGGTCTAGCCAAACTCTTTTAGGATTTAAATTCACTTCATAGATAGGCCAGAGCCACAGTTTAGGCTTTTGTCCATTCTACCTAGCCCACTCAGTCCCCTACCTTTTAATCACCAAAGGTTTTAAAATCCCCCTTAAGGATCATCCAAAGAGGTCCCCCCCCTAAGTAGTCCCCCATGTAGACCAAAGGAAAAAAATGTTCTAGAATGATCTTCCTTAGCGAAGCAACTAAAGGCCTTGGGAATTGTACTCAAGCAAAAGATTCAAAGTAAAAACAAATCATTACAATGAAGGACATTGTTGATGCTAAATACCCTAAAGAGGGACTTTCCTCCTAATTATATTTTTGTTTCTTATTTTTCCCTTTCATTTTATTATTATATCATTTTTCTTATTAGCTTATCAACCCTATTTATACCCTGTTAAAACTTTTCTACTGCACTCTGATGGTTCTTGGTCTTTGTAAAACCTAACTTTTACCTCATCAAATAAAAATAAAAAATAGGGTAAAATAGATATGTATAGTCAACTATAATATATTTTAGAATTTATTTCTTATTTATTTTAATATTCATAAATTAGATGAATTGGTTGTGTCATTGCATTTGGTAGCATTGAATTGGATTAGTTTCTATATAAAATTATTATATCAAACTCTATGTGGTAAATGGATATTTTTCATATAATAGATTACGTGGAGTGATTACATGCATCTCATAATTAATAAAATTCTAGAAATTCATATATCATATTAATATCTTTATAATGCATGTGCACATGCATGCATGCACACACACATGCACGCGTGCGTGCGCATGCACACACGCACGCGCGCACACACACACACACACAACACACACACACACACACACACACACACACACACACACACACACACACACACACACACACACACACACACACACACACACACACACACACACACACACACACACACACACACACACACACACACACACACACACACACACACACACACACACACACACACACACACACACACACACACACACCCGCACACACACACACACACACACACACACACACACACACATGTTAGATTTTAAAGTATTGTTAGTTTATGAATAATCATGTATTGGGAGTTTTTTCATTCTTTTTTGTTTGTGGAACACTATGCCCTTGTTCCCTTTCCTTGATCTTCAACTTATTGATTTTATTTTGGTATCCATAGTTCTGTGCTTTGATATGTAATTGTACTCATTATCAAGTTCTTTTTTCCCATATATCTCTCTGATATTTAGGCAAACCATATTCAAAATAAAATGAAATAGTTTTGTTAATGTTATCCAATTTCACATTCATTCATTATAACCATGATTATCCCAATACTATGTTTGATTTCAAAACAATACTTTTTGTATATATATATATATATATATATATATATATATTTATGCCTAAGATAAATTGTTATAGTAACATTTCCTATTACATCCTCATAGGTGTTTGTGTTCTGTAACTCTCACTAATTTTATCCCAATTCCTTAATAATTTAAATTGTGCATGTATTGTATTATACTTTGTCATCAATGTTAATACATCTTATATATCAACCTACTATAAGAGATTAATTATCACTTTTTTCCTTTAGTAACTTCATGGGATACATCGAAATTCATATATTATGAACTATATTTTCTCAACTTATTATGCATCTTCTCATCTAATTAATCTAAATTATTGGTAACTCAAATTCTATAAGATATAAAATAAATTACACAAATCTGGATGTAAAAATAAAATTTATATTAAGAGTATTATTTATATAAATAAAAATAAAATAGGGTTATTTTCTTGTTCATTATTATGTTTTATCATTGTGTATGCATTGTCACCCAACATAGCCTAAAATATGTATATGGGTTTTTAGCTCACATGATTAACTATCATCATATGTCAAGACATTAATAATAATGATTATACAACAAAAACTACTAGATGTTCCCACTACCCACTAGAACTAAATTCTATGTTGGTTTCAATTTATTTTGTCATATAAATCTATTACTACCTATAAAGATGTTTAATATGTAGTTCTAGTTTCTTAGTGCTATGTGTAGATTCATATTTGTCTTCCTTTCACCTTGAAAGTATATTCCAATTTCAACACTTTCTTGGATTATAAAATGGGTTATAAATATGGTTTAAATAACCAAAACCACATCTTAATATGATGTTGAGTGTTCCTTACATTTTAAAACTTTGAAGAGGGTTTAAAATACACATAGATATCCTAATTACATATGTGTGTGTGTGTACATCTCTCTCTCTCTCTCTCTCTCTCTCTCTCTCTCTCTCTCTCTCTCTCTCTCTCTCTCTCTCTCTCTCTCTCTCTCATGTATATACATGTATATGTTTATATGTATATGTGTGTGTGTGTGTGTGTCTATATATATCTGTATATATATATATATATATATATATATATATATATATATATATATATATATATATATATATATCTGTGTGTGTGTGTGTGTGTGTGTGTGTGTGTGTGTGTGTCTGTGTGTGTTCCATAATGTTATAATAGAATGCAATGCAACTTCTTAAATTTTAACAATTAAAAATATCACACTTTTATAAAATTTTAAGTAGTTATAATTATACTAGGTACTTTTCATTTGAGGGTTTTTTTTATGTTAATGTTTTAGGATAGTTTTTCAAGGATGTGAGAATATATATCTCAATGTGCAAGTAGTTTTATAATTGATCTCTAATTGAGATTTAGATAGAAATGTAACTAATCTTGATATTTATAAATATTATACTCTTTAGATAATTTACATTCATAATCAAATTAGAAAATTTGTGTTCAAACCCAAAGTAATGGGTTGAATTTTTAAAAAAAAAACCATTTGGAGAAATTTGAATACTGTTGTCAAAGGTGGACATTGTCATTAACTAAAAACATATTTATTACTAACACTATCCAAGAAGGATGAAACATTGATCTATTATTTCCTAGAATTTTCTTTCTAATGATGGATAATTTAGACAAAATATATGGAGATATTGTATATGAACGAACAAATTATGCAAGTTTAAGCCCATAGATAGATGAATGGCTACAAAAGAATGAGACTAAGAGTATAATGTGCACGCATAAGTCTTGTTTGTCAAGGATAGGTAAAAACTAACATTTTAAAGTGTTAAAAACTAAATTCATGTGTATACGATAAGTTATTTTACTTTACTTAGAATTAGATTCCTTATTTGCCACTGAATTATAGTATGAATTCTAAATAAAGGGAAGATGATGTAAGGCCCATTTTATAAATTATCTATTTATTCCCATTTGCACCATCCTTGCACTATGTGTTATAGTTATTTCAATAGTTTTTATACATGCTTTTTTGACAATATATTAATCACTCATTTTATTAATAGGAGGGTGTGTGCCTAGTACATGGACATATTATGAGTCATAACTAGTTGAAATAGTATGCTTATGTAATTATTTTTAATATATGGATAACTTGGATGATTTTTGAATACTTTTTATATGTAATTATTTAAATTTTATTTATTAAATGTGGTTGAGAAATTTTTTAATTATTATGATCATATTATGCATATTATTGCTTACTAAAGTGGAGTATTAAATTTATTACTTTGGTAATATTATAGATTTTATGCTTTGACATGTGAATTGAGTTTGAAAAATTAGGATACAAAAGTGAGGGATATTTTAATATAATTATGTTTTAACTACCATAACTAATACATTCCTATATTTAAAAATTTGTACCCTAGTGTCTTCCATAGCTTGAAGGCTAGTGGACATGGTTAAGGAAATTACCTATTTTGGGACTTTATCACCATTATAATCCATTTAGCATTCCACATGAAAGTTATATAAGAGTATATAGATTTAAGTATAAGTATGATAAATTTATTATACCATTATAAAATTTTGAAATCCGGATGGATAATGAAACCCACTTATAAAGTGGTTTAAAGTGTTACTTAAGTCCTTTTAGAGGTAAAGATAAAGACCCTTTATTTTATGGATGAACATTATCATGTTTATATGGATATTTTAGTGATTTTATAAAAAACACATTTTTAATTAGGGTATTAAATAGATCATTATTAATGTAATTCAAGTTGGACTCTATGCCCATATTCATGTTTTAATAAGAAGCTATTGATTTTGTAAGTCAAATTTTAGAAGGAATTATTTTGGAAGAAGCATCGAGGAAGGGAATACAAAATTGTTACATTAATCTTGTTCAAATATTTAAGCCTTATTATTATTATATATAATTAAATTATTATTAAAAAAATATATTATAAAAATGGATTAAAAGTGATATTTGAGGAGATAAAGAAAGATACTTGATGGGTTGTGCTAGTTTTGTGCAAACGCGTTAGAAAAAGTTTGTAAATTCCTAAAATGAAAGACCCAATGTAAGTAGGATGAAATTTCATCCATTTTAATGTTTTATCACCCATGATTAGTTATATTTAAATTATTTTTGAAATTTTAGAGGCCATTTAACTGGTAATCATTTTGTTTTCGTTAAGATGGATGTGATTTTACTATGCTTTTAATGATGCTATTGTTTAAAATTTTCACTATTTTATACTACCTAGTTTTCATACAAACTCATTAATCTGAAAATTTTAATGTTATGAATATGAAATTGGCTTAGATACATTTTTGTAATGTTAGTTTTATGATCCTAAACCCATTCCTAGTTACTTGTCTGTAAAAAAGCATCTTTGCATTGGAATGAAAACTATTGAGAAAGTCATAAAAGTTTTTTTACCCTCTCACTCTCTATCACATAGGAATGAAAAATTTTAAAGATGTCACATAACCAAATTCATATCTTTAAGATATAAATTTAAAATATTGATCAAGTGAAAGAACCATATTTCACTATCTCTCATAGGTATGTAAGGTATTAACTAAATAACTTAACCATTTTCCTCTCTCTCTCTCATATGAACAAATAATATTGAGAAAGTCACAAAACCATATATATCTCTTTATCATAGGTATGCAAAATGTATATAAAAAAATGTAACCATATTCACGTCTTCTCTCTTATGTATTATTAGATATAATGTCTTCTTACATTCAAACAAGAAAATTTCAAAAATGATTTCTATTCATTTAGTTAGTGGGGATTTAACCCTATTATCTATAATGGATTATTCCTTTTGTGAAATGATTTAATGAATTTTTATATTGTTAATATTTTTTTGAATTCAAGTGAATGAGTGTTTCATATTTAGTGAAGAGCACATAACTAGAAGGATCACACATACTTTTCCTTCACATATGAGAGAATCACTCATCCAAAATATGGATCTAAAGTAATAGTTAAGATTTATATATCTTTCCACTATACATAGTTTATTTCATTCATGATTTTTAAAAACCATTTTAAGGAACTTCATGTTAAAAACTTAGTTGAGATAATTTTCAATGGAATAACTATTGTGAAATTTATTGAAACTTCCTTAGGATGGTAAAATACACAAGTTTAAATTCTTCAATTTGAGGATATTTCCATTAACAATGAAACATTTAATATTTATAGGTTGCCATTTTATAACTAATATAAAGGATACATAACCACCAGTATTTAACTTAGATGATTTTATAACTATTGAGGCAATTGTATAACCATCATAGTGGTTTTATAACCATCAGTCTGCATATTGTGGTGCTTTCACAACCATACAAATGACATTAATGGGAATGGTTGAAAATGTTTGCACTTTCATATGGTGCTTTGTTAAATATATTTACAAGATTCCAAGGTTAATTTAAGATTATCATAACCTCTATTGAAGGTATATGAGATCATAAATGTTGAAATAAGTCTTGATGTTTGATTCACATTGTAGTTGATAGGTCCGTGTTTTTATTAATGTTGACTCATTATTCCTATTTATGTATGGTTGTTTCATAAAAAATTTAAGTTATTTGAAATGTATAAGAAATGAAAATTAATATTGTGTAAAAGATTTTGATAGGGTGTTGGTGAAAATTATATCTATGAATCCATGTTAGGTATTAAATTGTATATTTCTTGAATTACATAGTGGAAGGGGAGTCAAATTACCTCACCAATTAGAATTTTTTTCACACTAGGTTTTTATAGGTTGATTCTTATGATTTGCCTATTTTTCATGATTTGTATTCATGTTAATGTTAAAATACAATTTTATACCACATTTCATAGACTATTTTAAGTTATACAACACACTTTTATACTATTTAGTTATACTTTTAGAATTATTATTTTGACATTTGCTACATGATTGGTAGATTAGAGAGATTAACGATGATTATATTTTGATTAGATCATGTATTATTTTTACTTCTTAATACTTGACTAATTTATTCATCTATGGCTTATGTTTTAAATGAGGTAATTCAATTATCATAATTCATTATTGATTCTTATTCATTTCTAATACTTTATATTACTCAGTTTAGTTATATTATTGCCATGTCATTTAGGTGATACTGATGCCATTTGCAAATATAGATACATGTACATGATCTAGGATGCTGGTAGATTCCAATAGTCAGGGACATAAAATATAGTGGTAGTAAATAATTGAGTGATACTAACACAAGTAAAAAGGGATAATATACATAAGCCATCTAGTCATTTGTGTAGTAATAACCTATCATTTTATTCTTTTGTTTTAGTTGTGTTGACCCACTCCCTTTTTAATATTGTTTTTTATTATCTTACTATCATTCACTTTGAATCTAATCATCCTTATGCCTAACCATCATATTGATTCATACCTTGATTCAACTTCCTTATTTTCCTTTGATTGTCATATGTTATACCAATTTACTGGTTAGTTATTTTGTAGGATTCATTATCTTGATGATAATTCATGATCCATTGGTAGTGTTGGTTTGACCTCTTGTTTATTATTTTGATTTACATTATGTATAATAAACCTACATTTTTTTAAAGTTTTGATTTTGTATAATAATGAACTGAGGGTGTCATGAGCCTTTGATAATTTAAAAAGAAAGGGGGGAATTATGACTATAATATTTGTCAATGGGATTGAGGCATGACATCATTTGGTAATATTTGTCTCTAATCCCATAGCACCACATTGATTAGTTAGGTGAGGGAGGCATAGGAAAAACACTTGGAGGGAAATAGAAGAAAACCCTAGCAAGGAGAAAATGGTGGAAATTATAATTAATGGAGATTAAAAAAACCCTACCAAGAGAGAGGAAGGAGAATGGAATAGCTAGAACCATGGGAAATAAATAGGGATGAGCATATAATATTTGAGGTACAAGAAAAAAGAAAAAATAAAAATAGAAAAACTCCATTCTACTTCTTTAGGGAGAACTTACTCATAAGTAAGTGATGCATAATTTTGGAAAATGAAAAGAATGAACATTTATTTTATATATTAGGCAAGAAAAAATTAATTGGTTATAGGCTCATGAGGAAGCTCTAAGACTTCCTAATGAGCTTGAAAATACCCAAATTGATTTATATCAACGATAATCTATTCTTTCTATTTATTATTAATATTTTTGGGTATGGAAAATTAATATGATAAGGCTATTATAGATTTTTGAGTTTAAAACCTATGCTTGAAATTTATCCTTCAAAACTCAAGTCATTGCAAAACCATTTTTTATCTAGGATTTAAATTTACTTATTTCTATTGTAATTTTTTGGCCATTTTGATTAACTAAGGTATGATGTTTTTTTAGGTGTATATAATCATGCTTTTGGGTTTTAGTTTTTAATCTGTTGCTTGATGTAAATACTTGGGCTAAATAAATAATTCAAATTTTTACCCGAGCATATTAATATGACATTCTTGGATGAAGTTTTCTTTTTTTGTCTTGGTGGTAGTAATTTCACATCAACTAATTTTATTTGTTCTATGTATTTCATTTTTAACCACCTAGGCAAACTCATTTGTCTCATGATATTATTTTTCCTACAAATTCTTAAAGACATCAATCCAAATATAATAAGGTCAGATATAAAATTTTTCCACTTTTTGAATACTTATTTTAGTTAATTAAATGGTTGTGCCTAATTTTATGGCTTAAAGGTATGGAGTTAATTTTTTTGGTGTTTTTATTGAACTATTTTTAGATACAAATAATATGTGAATGTTTCACATTTATCTCTTAAATATATTTAATGTTTTCACCTCATTATTGTTTTTGGGATATGTTGTTTTTCCATTGGTATACTTAGACAAGTGATTAAGGGTTATTAGCTTCACTTTTATATTTCAAATTAGTACAAAAAAATACATCAGATAAAGACAAGGATTTCTAATGCTAGAGTGACTATTTTGTTCAAGTTTTAGATTGAATTTTAGGAATGAATTTATTATTTGATGAATTTATTTTTGTATATACTATTGTTTTAATTATGTATTATGTCTCCTTGTTACTTATTTCCATGTTATAAAATCCCAAAGGCTAGACTCCACCACCCAGCTAATGGTTAGGGGTCGTGAGGGCCACCAATTAGGGGCTCATATGATAGATTAGGTCAAGTTAGTTTATGTGAGGATGCATATCTGAGTTGGTTTACATTTAAATAAAATATTTGGTAGCATGTTATATTTAATTTTCATTGCTTATTAGTTGCCTATAACACATCTTATAAATGCCAAGATATTAATTTCTTGGTATATTAGGGAAAGCTAGAAACATAACATGCTTACAACATTAATGTATATAGATATTTTGTTAATTATTGATTGATTTATTTTCCATTATTTTTTTATTTAAATGTTACAACTTTCAAGTAAGATTAATTATATTATATAATTATTAAATTATAAATAATCAAATAAATTGAAAGACTAAGCAATTACCAACTTGAATTTCATGATTCAATTAATTAACTGTGGTGACAATTCTTTCTTTGGCTAATTTAAGATTAATAATTAGATAATTTAGAATATAATAAATTATATGTGGATGCATAAAAATATTGACTTTGTATTCCCTTTTCTATTCATTCTAATACTATAGTTTTAATTATTTAATAGTGATAAAAAAATAAGACCATACTTGCATATAAAGTTAATTCTTGTACAATTTATAAACTATTGTACATACATGTTGGTATGCATCATAATATGTTCATTTGGATGTATTGAGATAAACTATGTGTGAGTTTTATATAGCTATACATAAGTTTTCAATGTGGCATTATTAAGCTTGTCATCAACTAGATTTAGTTTTTTTATTGAAATGTCTTTCAATTATTTTTCTATGATACATGGTTTTACATTAGAATGATACAATAAATAATAAATTTAATTAAATTTATTCATTAAAATAAGAATCAAAATAATTCAAGTTGGTTAGATTTAGCATATTTCTTTGAATTAAATTCTCTTAGTTTTATCATTGAAATTGTATAAATTATATCACGGACAAAGTGAATGCATATTTATAGTGTTAGATGGATATTTATTAATTAAATTATTAATCACTTGGGTTCATAATTTATGATATAATTTAAATTTTAATATATTGGTAAATTATTATTTTTAATGTGGTAGGTATTTCTTAATTGTTTGTTCATGAACAAATATATCAATGATGGAAGGTTATTAAATTGACACTATGGTGTCAATATGACTTACATATATATTTAATAATATTCATCCTTAGATTAAAAGGTTATTTTATATTGATGAGTTAGTTATCAAAGAGCATACTTTGGCTAAAAATTTGAATATGCATGCTTAAGTGTTGTAACATGAATATGAATAAGTTATTATTGGTGAAAATGGTTTTGATGTTCTTAGAAGAGTTATTAAAAGAAATTAGTTAATAGTGAAATGAAATGATAAATAAATATAACCAACATATATAACTAGTTCTTATGCATAGCAAATAATATACAAGTGGGAAACACTATAGAGGGTTCATCTCTAAGTTATTATCTACAAGATGGTCTAGTTTTACTATGAGATCAAGTAAGGTGTTATAGGTCAATAATATGATTCTAACTTGTGTGATGACATTAGTCCATCATAATAACATGGTAACTTAAGTAGATTATAATAGTAAATTGTTTGGTGTAATATGTTTAGTGATAAGAGAAAGTACATAGCATGAAAATGACTAAATATTATAGATCATGGTGCAATGATATAAAAGAGATAGTAATATAATAAGTATTTATCTTATAATAAGCTTATTAAGATTGGAAATTTTAAAATCCTATTGTGATTCTATAGATTTTATAGATATCCTTTCTAATTAATGACCTTGATATTGTGAATATCATTGATTAAATTAGATAATATCACAATATAAATTAAATAATGGATAGTAAATGAATGTTATAACCTATTATTTTAATAATAATAAATGAAATCATGTTGGTGATTACTTGATGGTAGTATTTGAATGCCATTAATAACTTGAAATCTTATCTCAAGCATCCCAAGTATGATAAAATAACCTATGCAAACTTATACCTAGGCTTCTGTTGATGCAAGATAATTAGGTATAATAAGGAAACCTATGGGGTCCCATTGGTAAGGAAATTTCCCTAATATAAATTAGGACCTATCCATATGGGCCAACATAGAGATATGTTTTGAGCTAGATGGAAACTTAATATGGTAACATTCTTCCCTAAAGAATATGCTAGAGGTAATTTCCCTATTTAAGGTTTTTCATATAGATGATTTCAGTTTTGGGATATGGGATCAATTCAAAAATGTAACAATTCAATATGTATAACAAACACGACATAGTGTATCCTACCCATAACCATGTTTTGTTACCCAGAAGAAGCAATATTGAAAAAAATGTTTTTTAAATTTTTCTCATCTAGTATCAGAGCCTATGCTAAAGTTATAAAATTATAAAAATAGATATAAATAATAAATTGGAAGAGTTTATCCCTACTCAATGATGCCTAAGGGACTATTTTGTGACTTCACATTAAAATAGTTAAAACTAGATCTAGAAGCAATCACATTGATAATGACCAAGGTATTGGTAGTCTAATATTAAGAGGTAGAGGTCAAGGTAGAAGAAGAGGTAGGGTCTATGCTATCCATAACCTAAATCAAAATATAAATGAACCCCTCATTGATAATTAAAATGAATATAGTAAAGTACTTATTGATAATGCAATTGGAGACAACCAAGGTGATAAGCAAGAAGTAGTCTTTCATGGAATATTTACAACTTTGAATTTCATTGAAGGAAATATTCAAAAATCAAGAGTATATATTGAATAATATTTAAGGTTCTATGAGGTAAGAAATTCCTTGATTAAAAATTAGAAAAATAGGGGTGAAAGTTCTCAAAGTAATACTAATGAGAACAATATATTTGATCATCAAGGAGCTCAAAAAAAATTCCACCTACGTTTTCAAGTGAGAAATTAGGAGATGTAAATGATGCATGGATTGTAAACTTATAAAAATATTTTAACCTACATGGTATGTGATCGAGTGTAAAGTTAAGGGTTACTATCTATAATTTAAATGGTCATATCATGCTTTGGTAGAATCATCATGTGTTTTGAATGGGTATAAACCTATGACCCTTACATGGCCATCTTTTAAGAGTCAGTTCTGTAAAAGGTACTTGAGTACAATCTTAAAGGAATAAAAAATAATAGATTTCTAGCTACAGAAGCAAGAAAATATGAATGTTTTAGAATATGAAAAAATGTTATTGAACTTGATACATCATTTAAACTATACACATTATGAGAAAATGATAATAACCAAGTTCAAGCTAGGTCTGATATAAATATTGATGGATAATGTCAATATGATTAATCTTATGATGCTAAAAACTATTATAAAATATACCCATAGGGTAGAATAAAAATAAAAGACTCAAAAAGGTGAGACAAGACTTCAAACTAAATAGACACTAATTAGAAACAAAAAAACTACCTCCAACACCTAAAAATTTCAATAAAATAGACTAAAATCACAAGTTTGAAGGGAAAAACAAAAGTTTTAACTGATTTAAAGTTCAAAACAAAAAAATTAAGTCTCATGGAACCTCAAAAATGGGGTCCTTTAAGAAGGAACGATGTCAAAACAATTAGTGTGGGCCAGTCATAGGGGAAAATACTATCCTAATATCTATAAAAAGTATAGTGGTGTGTTGTTAATGTGGTGATAATGACTACCTTAAGGACTACCTAAAACTAAAAATGGGGCAACCAAAATATCATAGAATATATGCAATAGTAGAAAATCAAAAAATTGACTTTTGAGCTACACTAATAGATATAAGAGGAAATATATCTCATAATTTTATCACTATTTGAATTTATTATGGTGTAATAAATAGGTTTATTGCACCTACTATAGTAAATTTATGCAAGAAAAAATTTATGTAGTTAAGAGAAGGCTTGGAAGTTGAGTTTTGGACTGAAAATAGGGTACCTATCTAGGAATGATTGGAGAAAATAAAACTTGATCTAGGCATTTTCAAGACTAGGGTGAATTTATTTTTAGCATCCTTAAGGTCTTATGATATCATACTTGGAATGGATTGGATACAAAAATAGCATACAACACTTGATTTCTCCAAAAAAAGGTGTAATGTGATGATGAAGATGGAAAACTTATAGATATACAAGGCCAAAAACTCACAAAATGCTTTCAACTCTAAAGTTAAAGATAGATGTAAGAAAAGGGTGTAAACTCTATTCAATCCAACTACAACAATTTCCCAAAGGATAAAAACAATCATGTTTATATTTTCGTATTATATAAGAATTTATGGGTATTTTCCATAAAAACTACCTGGTCTACCACCATCACATGAGTTTGAATTATACATAGAGGTCTTACTAGGGACTACCCCTATATCAAGAACACCATACAAAATAAACATGGTAGATTTATAAAAGTTGAACGTTCACCTACAAGAAAATTTGGACAATAGAAAAATCTAGTCAAGTGTGTTGCCTTGGGGTGGTTTGGTGGTCTTTGTAAAGAATAAATATGGAACTTCAAGGCTGTGCATTGATTATAACATGTTTAATAAGGCAATGATAAAAAATAATTACTCGTTACCCTAGATCAATGATTTTTTTATCAATGAAAGACAATGATATTTTTAAAATTGATTTAAGATTTAAATATTATCATCTGAGTATCAAAGAGGAAGACATATATAAAACAAACTTTTGAGCTCAGTATGGTCATTATCAGTTTAGTATTTTGTCTTTTGGCCTCTCAAATTCACTTATTGTGTTTATGAATATGATGAACAATGTTCTTAGAGATTTCTTGGATAGATTTGTACTATTATTCTTGTATGATATTCTCATTTACTCCAAGAATGAATTTTAACATGATCATCACTTAAGGCTAGTTTTGTAAAGGATAAGACAACACAAACTATTTTTAAAGTTGTCCAAATGTGACTTATATCAAAATAAAATAAATTACTTTGGACATGTGAATTCTAATAAGGGTATTATTGTAGATGAAACAAAAATTAAATCCATTTAGGAGTGACCTACTCCTTATAAATTTCATGAAGTGAATATTTTTATGGGCTTGGTTGGGTACTATTTACATCATTACATCATTACATCGTAAAGGTAGAAAATTTGCATGGACACCTCATTATGAAAAGGCTTTCAAAAAGAATAAATACTTGTTTACAAAAAGTCTATTTGATTTATACCTAACCGAAATGGTCATTTCAAGGAATGGATTGATGGTTATAAGGAAGGCTTCAGTGTCATATTAACCCAAGTAGGTAAATCAGTGACCTATGATGCCCACAAGCTCAAGGAAGCTTAAAATAACCATCCCACACATGATATATAAATTTTTACCATAGTGCATGCACTAAAATAGTGGAAGCATTTATTTCTAGGAGAACATTTCAAGGTGAAGTTTTATAACCAAAACCTAGAACACCTATTTTCGTAAGATGCATTTAATGCTTACCATCATGAATGGATAGAGTTTTCATAAATTTTGACACAAAAATATCTTATGTGAAAGGTAATGAAAGTTACATGGATAATGCACTCAACAATCATACATACATTGTTTCCTTTTATGTTTTCCAAAAACAAATTATAAGTACTATCTTAAAATAGTAGCTTACTGATAAATACTACCAAGTAGTAAGTGCAGGACTAGATAACGAACCTTTATAAAAAGAGTTTGCTGATTTTATTAATGAAAAAAATGGTCATGTAATGCATCAAAAAATAATTTTTATACCTAAATAGTGTCAATTACACAATTTTATGCTATAATAAGTTCATATAATGCCCCATATTGACAATCTAGGGTAAAAAAATCACCCATGAGTTGAAAATACTTTATTTTTGGCCTAGTTTGAAGTGTGATGTAGCCAATTTTGTGTAAATCTATTTGTATTGTTAGCATCAAAAGGCTAAACATTTTCATCCCAAGGCTATTTATACCCACATGATATACCAAGAGATAAATGGGTAGTAGTTTCACTTGACTTTATTGCTAAGTTGCCAAAGTCTCGTAGCTGACATGATACTATCTTAGTTGTAATGAACAAAGTAGCCATGTTTGGACACTTCATTGATGGGAATTTGATTAATGATGCTAGTGTATTTATTAAACATTTTTCAAAAGAAGTAGTTTGGTTGCATGGCATGCTAAAGGTCACTATCTCTTATAGAGATAATTTATTCACATCAAGGTTCTGGAAAACTTTGACTATAAGCTTTAGTATTCAGTTGGATTTTAGTTCTTTGTACCACTTTTAGATGGATTGTCAAAATGAAAGAATAAACCAAGTGGTTGAGAAAATGTTGTGCATATATGTCATGGATCAACAAACTAATTGGGATGATTATATCCATTTAGTTCATTTTTATTACAATAACTCCTATCATTCTATAATCAAAATGGATACTTTTGAATCTCTCTATGGGTATAAATGTATAACCCCACTTGGATATGATAGTTTAGAAAATTTACCCATTACTTATCCATAATTGTTGTTAGAATATGATGAGCATATGGCCATAATATTCCATAATTTGAAGGCTACCTTAGATCAAGAAAAGAGTTACACTAATCTTAAAAGGACACCCCATGAATTTGTTATAGGCAAAAAAGTTTTTCTATATGTAAGACCACAAAAAAGTTCAATCAAATTTGGGAAAACCTCCAATCTGTATCCTCACTTTGTTGGCCCATTCAACATTGTGGATAATATTAGCCATGTTTCCTACTAGTTGGATTTACCTTTTTATCATGTGCTAGATTGGAAAAATTTGCAAGTTACAAAAGAAGAAAAGATGTATTTATAACCAATAAAAATCTTGGATCATCATAACCTTAAATTAGGAAATAGATAAATTCAACAAACCTTGATACAATGGGATACACAAAGTACAAGGAGTGCCACTTGTAAATATATATAGTTGTTTGAATAGAAATATCATTGGTTATTTCAATCTATCACCATGACAACTCTTCATTAAGGGGATGAGGATGTTATAGTCTGACTTTTTACCCCATTTCATAGACTATTTTATGTTTTGTAACATAATTTTAACTATTTATCTATACTTTCATAACTATTATTCTGACATTTTCTACATGATTGGCAGATTGGAAAGATTAGTGTTGATTATATTTTGATTAGATTATTTCCTATTAGTACTGGTTGATACTTGATGAATTTATACATGTATGGATCATGTTGTATATGAGTTAATTCAGTTATCATGATTCATTATTGATTTTGATTCATTTATAATAGTTTATACTATTTGTTTTATTTATATTATTTCCATGTCATTTAGGTGGTTCTGATATCATTTATGGCTATAGGTAAAGGTACATGAGTTAGGCTAGTGGTGGTTTTTATAGTCATATAAATAAAGGACAAGGTTAGTAAATAGTTGGGTTATACCAACATAGGTAAAAGGGATAACATGAATAATCCATCTAGTCATTTTTATAATAATAGTATATCATTTTGTTCTTTCATTTTAGTTGTGTTGTTCCCCTCACTTTTAAATATTGTCTTTTATTATCTTATTATTATTATTCATTTTGACTTTGATCTTACTTGTGCCTAACCATCATATGGATTGGTATCTTTATTTCACCTTCCATGTTTTATTTTGATTATTATGTGTTACACCACTTCATTAGTTAACTATATTATGGGTTTTATTATCTTGATGTCAGTTCATGATCTGTTGGTAGTGTTGGTTTGACCTCTTGTTTATTATTTTGATTTAACTTATGTACAAGGACCATATATTATTTTTACATAATTTGTTTTTTAATGATTAATTAAGTGAGGGGTTATTGAGCCTTTGACAAATAAAAAAATGAGGGGTCATAATGACCAAAATCTTGACTGATGGGATTAAGTGAGGCACATTATCATTTGGGTAGATTTGGATCCCCTCGCATAGTGGTACATTGAGTAGTTAATTAAGGGAATCATAGAAAAACACTTTTGGGGTGGGGGGGAATTGGAAACCATTAATAGGGAGAAAGTGGTGAAAACTATGAGTAATGGGCTCGACAACCCTTTCATGACAGAGGATGAAGAATGTAAGAATTTGAGCCATGGGATATAAAGAGGGAGGAGAACATAGTATTTAATGGGAAAGAAATAATAAAATCATAAAAACTCCATTTTACTTTTGTAGGGAAAATTTACTCATAGGTAAGTGATGCATTATTTTGGAAAAGGAAAAGAATGAACATCTATTTTTAATTGGTAAAGAAAAAAATTATTTGTAGGTTCATGAGGAAGCCCCAAGACTTTATAATAAACTTTCAAATCCCCAATTTAATTTATATTAGTGAGAATCCTTTATTTCTATTTAATATTTAATTTTTTTGAGTATTCCAAATTGTCATGATCAGTCTATTTTAGATTTTTTGGTTAAAAAACTACGCTTAAAATTTCTCCTTCAAAACTCAAGTCATTACAAAACCTTTTTAATTTGGTCTGTAAATACACTTGATTTTGTTTCATGTGTTTGGTCATTTTGATTAACTAGGGTATGACATTTTTTTGAGATTTATATAATCAATTTGTTGGATTATATTTTTTGATATTTTACCACCTATAAATGCTTGGGCTAAATAGCTAATAGGTTATTATATAATATCATATTAATGTGCCATTATTGGATAAAGTTGGCTTTGTTTGACATGGTGGCAAGAGTTTCACCTCAAATGGTTTTATTTATTTTTTGTATTTCATGTATAAGTATCTGGGCCAACTCAATTTTTCTTGATGTTATTATTTTTCCTACAAGTTATGAAAGAAATAGACATAACTATAATAGTGTTAGTTATATCTTTTTTACACTTTTTCCATAATTGTTAAAAATTATTAAATGTTTATACCTAATTGTATGGAATTAGGGTAAAGTGTTAAATTTATGGGTGTTTTTATTGAACTAGTTTAAGATGAAAATAACATGTGAATGTTTCACATTTACCTCTTAGCTATATGTAATGTTTTCACCTCATTATTGGTATTGGTGTATATTGTTTGGAAATTTGTGTACATGAAAATATGATGAAGGGTTATCATATTTGAAATTATATTTTAAAAGGATATAAAAAAATCCTTCATGTGATGACAAGGGTTACCAATGCTAGTGTGATTGTTTTGAGTCAAGTTTGAGATTTAATTTTAGCTCTGAATTTATTTTTTATTGAATTTTTTGTTGTAGTTTATATGGTTTTATTTATGTCTTGTGTGTCCCTATTTATCCTAACCATGTCTTGAAATCTTGAAGGCTAGACTACACCACCCAACTGATGGTTGGGGTTAGTGAGGGTCACTAATTTAAGGGCTCATATGATGGGTTAGGTCAGATATGTTCATGTGAAGATACATATATTGGTTAGTTTATATTTAAATAAAATCTTTGTTAGCATGTTATATTTAATTTTCACTACTTATTGGTTTCCCATAGCATGTCTTATAAATTCCAATATATTAATTTCTTTGTATATGAGACAAAGCTAAAAACAATACTACAATTGCAACATTGATGTATATAGATCTTTAGTTAATAATTAATTAATTTATTTTAAATTATCATATTATTTATATGTTACATCTTTCAAGTTGGGTTAGTTATATTATATAATTATTAAATTATAAATGATCAAATGAAGTGATCTAAAAATGGAGAGCAAAATGAGGGAGAAAATAATAACAAAAAAAATTAAAATAGGTGGTGGGTGTGAAGCTTCATGAGAGGAGAGTGAAGGTGGATAAGGTAAGGATGATGATGATAAAGAAGGTATGAGTTAGGGGATGGACTTGTGAGGTGGATATGCTTGTTGGGGATGAGGATGTGATAAAGAGTCTAGAACCTTTACCATGGAACATGAAAAACCCTACACTCTTCAGTCAAAAGAGATGCTTAGGGATCAAATTTGGTTGATTATCTTTCTAAGTATTCCTATGGGATGGATTCAAATGACTTTTATTTGGGCTCATGGATGGGCCTCATATTTTTTTCTTTCCTCTCATGGATGGTAGGCATCCAAGAATTGGCTATAGGTGGTGATGAGTAAGTCAATGGAAACTTTTATTCAATATTTTGGTAGATGTGTGTGCCAAAATGGAAGACATGAATCATGATAGCATCCATGTGGGCTAAAGAAATAATGGTGGACATTCCAATTTGGGTGAGGATTCATCATAGTTCATTATTAGGTAATCTTATTGATAGTGGATCTTTGGTGATATAGATTTCACTCAATCCATTTTTAAAGCCTTATTTAGGATTTGTAACATTCCAAATAGGGGAGGTTATATACCTTCCACTTACAGTCTAGCAATTTATGACATGAATGCTCCTTTGAGGTCTTTATTTGGGGAGGATGATTATAGAACCCTCCCTAGGTTCTTCTTTTTGGGTAAGTTAGGCATTAGACGAATCTACTCCCCTAATTTGTCGAGTGACAAGTCTATTATAAGAGGAATCAATTTAACCTCATGTAATTATTTGGATAATGTAATGTTCAATATTTCTCTCCCTATTTTTTTTAGTATATTCTTTTAAGTGATAAATTATATGAAATGCCAATTTTTGGGTTTAAGAGGCCCCTACCTTAATGTAGTCTTCTTTTGCTAGTTAAGTATGGATGATAGAGGATTCCACTTTGGTGTTATTCAAGTTACAGGTTTATGTAAGGAGATCAAATTTAGAGTAAACCCATATCATTTTAAGTTGATTTAGTTTGGGATGGATATTTGAGTTCCAACCAAATATTTCTTTTCTAGAATGGATGATAGAGGAATCTACCTCTATAGAAATGATGTGGATGTCTAAAGATGTAGAAGACCTCCTTTCTAGTTGATATTATGTTTTGTACCTAGATTCTTACAATGATTTACCAAGATGTGAATATTAGAGGGAAGAGAAACCCTCTTGATAGAACTCTAATATTTAAGGGTTATGTAGAAGACCTTGATGGTGAAAGAGATCCCTCTTTGGGGGACCTTCTGGTGTGTAGTGTAATAACATCTTTATATTTTCTAGGTTATATGACCTAAAAACCCCTAGCTATGAGAACCATTAAAAACCTCATGTTATCTAGTATTATCTTGTTCATGAGACCTTTACTATACTTGTTTAAGGTTGGGGGAGCCTCCAAACCCTCTTTGTTGTACTCATAGGTTATGGGAGCCTCAAAACCCCTCACTATGGGAATCCTTAAAACCCTCTTGTTCTCTAATCCTACCATGGTCATGGGACCTTTACTCTATTTTTTTAATGTTTGGGGATCCTTCAAACCCCCTTTGTTTTACTTATAGGTTATGCAATCCTTAAAACCCTCATGATCTCTAGTCTCACCAAGGTTTTGGGTACCTATACCACTCTTAAAGGTTTAGGGTGCCTTCAAACCCTCTTTATTGTACTTGGTCATTAGGGGGTTCCTTTTCCCTCATTATTGTGCCTAGATGTGGGTCTAGTTATCAAAACCCTCACAACCTAGTTCATATCTCCAGTTTCAAAAGTGTTTTTACCCTATCAAATAAAAATAAATGATCAAACGAATTAAAAAGGATAAGAAATTTCCATCTTGAATTTCAATGTTTACCTAATTAAGTATGGTGTTAGTGATTCTTTTGGTTTTCTAAAGATTATTATTTTGATCATTTAGAATATAATAAATTCTATTTTGATGCATACAAAAATTGAATTTGTATTCTGTTGTCTATTCATGCTAAGAATCTAGTTTTAATTGTTTAATAGCGATCAAAATTGAGACCATAATTACATAAAAACTTAATTTTTGTATAATTTATAGACTAATGTACATGTATGTTGGTATGGATCATAATAAGTTCATTTTCATGTATTGAGATACACTATGTAAGAGGTTTATAAAACTATACATAAGTTCTCAATGTGGAATGATTAAGCTTGTCATTTACCAAATTTAGCTTGTTATTGAAACTTTTTCCATTAATATTTGTATTACATTTGGTTTTCCCTCTACATTCTATATCAAAATGCAATTATGAATTAATTTAGTCATTAAATTAAGAATGGAAATTATCTAACTTGCTTTGATTGAGCATCTTTCTTTGAGTTAAAGTAATCTTAGTTTTATCATTAAAATTATATAGATTAAACCATAATAAAAGTGGATGCATATTTATAGTTTTAGATTTATATTTCATACTAAAAGGGTGAAACAATTTGGTTCCTAAGTTATGAATTAATTTCACTTTTTATAGATTAGAAAATTATTAATTTTAATGTGGTTCATACTTAATAGTTGGTGGGTATAACTTATAATGATACATAGGTGAGTTTGTGGGTATAACTTATTTATAATGATACATAGGTGATTTGGTGGGTATAACTTATAGCAAACTGGAGGTAGGAGGTTCAAATCTATTGAAAATATTTTTTTGAGGATTTAGAATTTTTAATGTAGTCATGTCAGAGACGAGCAAAGGAATGATTTTAAATTCATCCCATGGGTAGGAAAACTCAAGTCAGAACTAGGAGGGGGAAGATGAGGATGATTCTAACCTAGATCTAGAACCTGCACTAAGGATCCTCTTGATTGGATCTTTTATCATCTAGTTTTATTATGCTTAGTTGATAAATAGGAAGAGGGAGCTTCCAACAAGCGAAAATCAGAAAGGATGATAAGAGGATCATGGAGATGAAGACAATCTATATATAGGATGATTTTAGGTATTATACATCACCAAGGATATGCCTCAAAAGTTTGAATGGATCATTAGTTATGGAAGAAGAAAATCAAATGACTAGCATACCCTAAATACTAGAATGATAAATTTTGAGCAGTGTCTATCCATAAAAACTAGAGTAGGAGATATATGAAAGATAGGTGACAAATCCATGGGCTCAAAAATATGTTTAAGAATATGAATGACTAGAAGGAATCCCTACTTGGCATGGTCTAGGGCCTCTTCCCACTCCTTGGTTGATAATCTAAATCTTTAATCATATTTTGGGAGTGTTGGAAGTTGTTGTTTCAAGTGGAGATTAATGATGGTGGATAGAGGATGCCCCACCAAAATATTATATGTTTTTGTGGAAGATAGAGGAATAAACAACTTTTTTATTAAAATAGGTGAGGATAATAGAGGTTTTTCACTTATTTTTTTCATTCTAATAGTGGATGCACTATTTTAGATTGGTTTTTGGGTTTGTATTCCTATAAAAACATTGCTAAAATCCTTGTCTAGACAATTTTGGGACATCAAGTAATTGGGGATGATAGAGAAATCCTCAAAATTTTATATGTATTCTAATTTATTATTTATAATCCCCCTTTATGGACTATGGTAAGGTTGAGTGTGTATGTATGATCTCTTATTGCACTTAGGTTCTGTAGATGAAGTGTGAAAACATCACTGAAGACCAGATCTATAAGGGACTACATGAAGGTATACCATATGATTCATGGAGGATGAATAAGGATGTGCCTTTTATATTTATTAATTAATCATCCTATGCACACTCAGACTAAGAAGGCATGGTTCATATGGGCTAGTTTTTATAAGGCTGGAGTATTTTTGTTGGTCACTTACCAAAGCATTCAATCAATTTTGATTGTGTTAAATAGAGGAAACCACAACAAAAATTGTCTTATTAGAGTGGATGATAGAGGATTACACCCTTATCCCTTCCAATTTTTAGGGATTTTTCTATAATCTATGTATATTGATTATGTTTGGCTAAAAAGTATTGTTGTGTATCAAGCTACATCTAGACTAGTGACAACAAGTTAGATAATTCCTTCTTGTGATTTAACTATTATTTGAGTAAATGGGAGGTAAATCCTACTTATTGTGATTTAATTTTTTGAAGGATGTTAGGAGTTTCTAAAGAGGTATAATACTATAAGAATACCTACTCCTTGTGGGCTCTTATTCTCTAGTGAATGTTCTAGGGAAGTTCTATTGAAGTTCATCTAATATTTGAGTTTCATTGAGAAGCAACCTCATTAGCTATACTAAGGTTTTGGTATCCTTAAAACCCTCCTGGTATCATGGTTATCATATCCTTAAAATCCTCTTTGTATTTGATTTTCTAAGCTTGTAAGATCCTTCAGACCCTATTATTGTATTGGTTATGGTTGTGGGACCCTTAAAACCTCTTGTTATGCTTTATAAAGGTTGTGAGATCCTAAAAATCCTCTTGGTTATGGGTCCATTGATCAAAATCCTCCCTTTGGATGTGGTTTTATCTACCAAAACCCTCCTTTGACTAGTTCATAGTTCCAAATTCAAAAGTGATCACCCTTAACTAATAAAAAAATACTTTTTAGTTAGCTATTCATGAAATGATATATCAATGATGTAAGGTTATTAAATTAAAACTATGGTGTCAATATGACTTTAAAATATATTTAATAAGGTTCATCATTTTATTAAAAGGTTATTTGATTTTAATAAGCTAGTTTTTTCAAATAACATGCTTTGGCTAAAAATGGAGAAAATATTGCTTAAGTGTTGTAACATGAATATGAATAAGTTGTTGGTGAAAATGGTATTGATGTTATTAGAATATTTATTATGATAAGTTATTGATTAATTCAAGGAATTAAAATTGCATTAATTAAATAAAATTAACATACTTTTATTATGAGAAATAAATCTAACCTACATATGTAACTATTTCTTATGGATAATGACCAATTGATAAGTGAGTAACACCGTACAGAGTTATTCATGAAGTGACTATCATAGGATGGTCTAGTATTACCATTAAATCAATTTAAGTGTTATAGGTTAATGGTATGATGCTCACTTATGTGATGACATCAGTCTATGATAAGACCATAGTAAGTTAACTAGATTATAAAAGTAAATGACCTGGTGTAATATGCTTAGTGATAAGAGGAAACACACAATATGATGATTCCTAAAACTTATAGATAATTCTACAATGATCTCAATTATATATAAATATAATAATATTTTCACTTATATGAAGTTTATTAAGTTTAGGCATTTTAAAATCCTAATTTAATTCTTTGGATTATATATATATATATATATATATATATATATATATATATATATATATACTTTCAAATTTTTGACCTTGATATTGTGAACATCATTGATTAATGTAGATAGTATCATGGTATACATTGAATCACGAATTATAAACAAATTTTGTAACATATAATTTTTAGAATATTAAATGAATGACTCCTATTGTTTATTACTCAATAATAATATTTAAATTTCATTAATAACTTGATAATACATTTCAAGCATCCCAAGTATGATAAGATTACATACCCCAACCTGTACTTAGGCTTCCATAGATGTGAGATACTTATCTAAAATAAGGACACCTAGGGGGTCCTATTGTGAACAGAATTTCTCCCATATAGGTTAAGACCTATACATATACACCCACATATAAATATTCCACAATATGGATTCAAAACTAATATGACAATATTTTTCCCTATATAATCTACTAGAGCTAATTTCTCTAGTTAAGTTTCTACACACATGTGATTTTGGTAATTGTATGTGGGATAAATAAAATTAAGTAAAAATTGGATATAAATAACCAAAATTATGTAGTGGTTCCTACTAACAACCTTTTTTTGTAACCCAAAAGTATCAATAATCAAAACAATGGGGTTGTTTTAGTTTAATATGCTTTACATTTTAGTTCTAGAACCTATCTATCTCTATTTAATGGAAAAATTAGCCTAGTAGAGTAAATTCTAAATCATTTGTTAAGATATGAGTTATAAAATCCATGTTTTTAAAGATTAATATGGAATATACACATATTTTAATGATTAAATTTGAATAATAACTTGTTTGGTATTAATTTTTGTAATTGTTTATGGTTTAATATGTTTGTGTCTATATTGAAATATATTCCCATCGCTTGATAAAGTAATTATATTAGTTACGATCATATAGTTCATTTTGATAATATATTAAAGAAAGGAATTGAAACCAAGAGATTTAAATTATTCCCCATTTTAATGAATAATATACTTGTAGAATATAATAGTGATTTATAAAGATTGAATAAAGAGTAGCTAATGTATATCTTTATCAAAGAAAGTTTCACTTGTTGGTGTCCTTCATCAATATTATCATATAAAAGCTTGGTGTTTATATGGAGGTGATGAAATAATATAATGATGATGTTCCCAAGAATGACAAATTTTATTATAATCCCCATGGCAACCATAATACACATACATTAAAGGCCAATGTATATAGATATATTTAGACATATGACAAAGATGCATATGATGAGAAGTGAGATAGTTTGATTGCCCAAATAGATGATGTTTTAGGCTAAATAATATTAATTAGATCCAAATAAATTATTTTAAAAGTGTAAAATTAAGAAGTCATTCTTTAATTTGTTTGAAAGTTATGATCATACCTTTTTTTAAGAAACATCCCCCTATTATTAAATGGGATAATTGTAATATGTTAATCAAGAATACACACACACACACACACACACACACACACACACACACACACACACACACACACACACAAACACACACACACACACACACACACACACACACACACACACACACACAGGCATGTGTATTAGAAATATAGTAGGGAAAATTAAGGCCAAATCATATTGGAGCACACAAGTGAGTTATACAATAATTATATCCAAAAATGGAAAAGAAATAGTAGACTATGAAATTTGAGGAAATAATTTTGTGGAATTTGTTTCCATTTGAGGAGACTCATCCTTTTTGCAAGCTTATGGATGTTTATGACATATCTTTTTAATATCACTAATTATTTATGGACAATTATAATTTTATATATACCATTAAAATCATGTATAAGCAAGAAGATGTGTCAAAGCAGAAGGGTAAAGGTAAAGGAAAAGGTAATTGTAATGTTACTTCTATTTATAAGAAGGATACTATAAGTCATTATGGGAATTATGTTTTTGAGATAAATTCTAAGGAATATTATTAGAAGATATATTTAAAAATAAACACATTGAAGGACAACAATAATAATAAGGATATGCTCTCTCTCAAAGGTGAAGATAGTGGTTGTATCTCTAATGTGGATGGAATTTTTTTTTGGTATCTCAGTCAATAGATTGGTATGTTTGGGTTTTAATATTTTTTAAGAGAGTTAACTTTCTAAGCCTTTACATATTCAAATTAACATGAATAAAATAAAATTAGATTGTATTTTAGTTACATTTTCAAAATAAAATTATATAAGGAATGAGTTAGTAGAAAACTTGAATTTAAAGACTTATAGTCATCTAAGGACATATAACTTTGGTTGGGTTAAGAGAGTTGTAGAGAAAAATATGTCCAAGAAATTTAAATTTAATTTTGGTATTAATGCACATTTCATTCTTTTTATAGTGGGTTTTGTGCATCCTTAATGTGTTTTGTGTAGTGTTTGACAACCTTATTTTTATGTCTAGGATGTTATCTATAGGAGGATGACCAAGCTATACCATTTTATAAAGAATGGAAATGTATACCTAATTATATCCTTAAAATGTGGTTCTATAATCTCTCTAGTATTTTACTCTCAAGATAAGCAACTTATTAATTAAAATGGGAAGGTTTACATATTTATTTTGAGAGATACTAAAGATGAAGATGTGGTTGTACATAAAACCTATTTTATCATTTTTAATATTAAGAAAATGAATCATATTAGAAATTTGATTTATAAATTCATTTAATTATTCTATGATCTCACAAGGTTACCACTAATGAGGTATTTTTATAAAAACATTTGATTAATAAAATACAACCCCCTTTTGAATATTTAAGTTTTATATGAATTCATTGAAATATGGGAAAGAGGTAAAACATTAGTAACACACTTAATTTAATTATGGTTTAATCCATCCTATTACTTATCCATGTGGTTATATTATTATTTTATTACTTAACAAGTTTATATTGAATGTGTGTTGACAATATAACACATAAAAAATAACCATCACAAATAGTAAAACCTCTTCCAAATATTGATGATCTTATTGATAAACTTCAGCATGCCAAGTGTATGCACATTATATTTTTAAAACTGATAAATTATTTATGCTTTAAATGGGAACCTATCAAGTCTTAATCTCTCTGAGTGCATGCCTCAAAGGTTGCATTAGGAAAGGGGTGGTTAGATAATTAGTGATTCAAAAGATTTGTGTCCCCTATACCACCTCTTAAAACCAACACAAACCACTCCTATACATTAATCTGATTTTTGACACCTTCATTACACATTCCTCCAAGAAATTCATTACTTCAAATAACCCCTACCTAAGACAAAACCTCTTTCGATCATTTATTGAATAAAGTCATCCTAGACCCACCATGTTCTAAAAGTATAACCACATTATGAGACTAGATCAGCCCCAACTAACCTATTCTAAGACCTAACTAATTTATCTATTAAAGAAAAAGGTTGATTAGGCTAACTCTATCGATGAAAACTTTGGAAGTATTTATGGTTATATAAGACTATATAAGCACATCCATTTTACCATTTCATTAAGATATATATATATATATATAATCATTTATTTTCACATCTTATTATCCAACATTTTAATTGAGGATCCATTTCTTAGGGTTTCATAATACACATGGAGAGAAGAATCTTGAATTTTTGGAGAGGTCTTTTAGATGTATAGGATAATTTGTGTATCCTAGAGCTAACCTATCTTTATTATCCTTACAAACTACAATAACCTCTTTAAAATCACCATTAGCCAAGGTAGAGATTGAGGCTCGAATAGATCATCTTCAATGTAATATGACAAAGTCTGGATGCTCTTTATTAAGTATATAGATTTGAATTTGTTAGATTTTGAATATGTTTCTCTCTCCATGCATTAGTATTAAATTTATATTGGCTTGATTATATTTTTTCATAAAACATTTAGTTTTATGTTTATTAACCCCATTTTGTTCCAAAATATTTCATAATCACTAGGTTAGATTTAGCTTACTTTGTCATTTAATTTGATAAGAAAACATAGGACACAACTATGGTTATTGTGTGATATTAATTTACTAGAGGATTTGGAAACTTATATATTGATATTGTGTGGTGAAGGACCCATTAGTTAGGTCTAGTGGGTCCATATTATTCATAACCCTGATTGTCTAAATGTATAAACAAGTGGAAGGGCTAGTGTGATTTATCTACTCCAAACTAGGATTGATTTGTAGATCAACTTCGCTTTTCCTTATTACATTCTAGTGAACACAACATTAAACTAACACTTTTAGGTTTTTATTTCATGCCTTCATTTATTATCATTTATTACATATTTCATTTTCACAGTACTAGATCAAATCTGTAAACTCTATCTAAAATTTTATTTGAAGGTTTAACACATAGTCACTTTGATCAAATCTATATTTTTTTGTGCAGGTCATCTTTGACTATAGGTAATTGGATTAACTAGCATCACTTAGTTTGCTTCTTTACATATTAGTTTTCAAACTCAGTCAACTTAGCCAACTCTATTAGGAGGTTAATAATCTTCATCTACACTACACATTATAAAACCAATAATTTTAGCATATTTAAAATTATCAAGTTCATTCCTACCATCTTATTCATTTATATTCTTTAATTATAGTCCTATTTTTCATAGTTCTGACTCTATAAAACTATAAATCTACAAAAAAAACTAGGTAGATTGGATTGACATAGTTCTCTAGTTTGATTTCTTTCCTAGAAGACTCAATCAACTCATTTAATTGTGTTCTTATAACTCTTATTTCAATAGATAAAATTTACCCAAATGATTTTATTCTATATTGTTTACAAGATTGGTCATTTGAACCAACCCTATACTCTTCTAGCAAAGGAGTTAAATCATATTTTTATTAATTAATTCAATTTTAATTTTATTACTTTATTTCTTAGAGTAGCACACAAAGAATAAATAAGAGGTTTTATTTTATTGATTTAGTCAAACTATTTTTCATTTTTACACACTTATAAACCACATAACATCAAAGAGTATTAAAAAAATCTACCCAAGGTTTAGATACTTGGATTTCATCACCAAGGGGTAAGCCAACTCAATTTCTTGGTTGAGTATAAATATGTAGTTGATGGTATATATTGGAAAATCACCTAACACCATTATCACTATGGGATTTTTAGGTAAGGGGGTACACACTAAAACCAAACTAGTACCATTACCAATATAGATCCCTTTCATCCTTAACTAATTCAAACCATCCTTAAATTACCTTTATAGTTCATTTATATATCCAAATATATATCACATTTATTTATAAAAGTTATAATTAAAAAAATATTCTCTAATGACCACATAAATTAGAATTTCTATTTTTTGGCTTGCTCTCTAATAATTATATGTTGTATTAAAAAACTTGTTTCAGCCAACATTGTTGTAAGGTTTATGTTGTGTGCCATAACTAGGTTGATTGGATCAACATATTTGTTTGTGTATTCATTTAAAATATGTTAGGAGCCAATGCCCTACCCTTTTATTTGCATTATTAGTGTATTAGTTGTAATAGATGAATATGGATTTTAAGTCATCCCTTTAGCATATTGGAATTATCCCACATACATGGGAAGTAGTAATTATTAGAATAGATTTAGTATTTAAGTAAGTATTAAGGCCCAATGAAGGATCCAAAAATATTATTATATTAATATTTCTCATCTGAGGTTTCCTATTCGAAGTCTCCTATGATCTAAATGTTATTTTGAGTTATTTTACAAAGTTTATTTCATTATTCATTTATTTTCTATAGTTCATAAATCTATGTAGAATAATAATCACATTTGGTGTCATATTAATTTCTTGTCCTATGGAAAGATTTTGGGGAATGTTTTTTAAGCAATGGATCTACAATAGATGCACCATTTATGAAAATGTTTTTTTATTTCCTATATGTCATACATATTTATTGTAGTTTCAGATAAGGGTAAATACCCCTTCACATAACTGTAAGAAGAACTTGGACATAGACCCTAGAAATCTTTATAATGAGTACTATATGAACCCCTAAGTAGTTAGATCATTGAGATGCCTTACTAGTGAAAAGTGAAATGAACCCAACTTGTTTAGGGGTAAATCTATGTCTAAATTTTTTTTGGAGAGTGGTACTCATTCAAAGAAAATTCATGGATAGAGAGACTCATTAAAACCCTTAGGCAACCAAACAAACTTTGGTATCATATCCACCATAGTTGTTTCTGAATACCAACAATAGAGTGATCATAATTGAGAATAGTTGGTAATTACACACTTATCAGTAAACATTTGGTAGGAACAACCAAGTAATAATAATGTTTTTGTCATATTTCTCCCTCTATATTTTTTTGACTCTTTAAAGTTACTAAAATACCTAAAATCTTATTTTGTACATTTTATTCCTTGAGGGTTCATACCCAAATTCCACTTCTATTAGCCAAAAAACATAATTTTTTTTATTTTTTCAAGTTTTTCCATAAATTCCTTGTTATTTGTTCTCTTTATTATAAAATTTTCCACAATTTTCCTTTCCTTTTTTTTATCCTTTATATTTCTTGTATAAATTTTATAGTTTTTGAATTATGATTCCAAAACTACCCTTGTCTTCATCAATCCTAAATAGAAGGTGTCAAACAACTAGTAGAAGTATATTTACCCCTTCTGATTTAGTCTAAATTTTTAAAAAAATCCTTATTGACTATGTCTCAAAAAAAAATTGTATCCCTTTCAAAAAAGACACTAGTTATGGTAGCCATCCATTTAGGCACAAAGATCATGGAAGAAGAAATCACAACATTAAAAACCCAAGTCATTGAGCTCACTGACATGATGTGTGGACTTAATCAATAGAATAAATTTTTTTCTCAATAAATTAAATAAGAAGTCTTCTTTAGAGAATAATTTATCTTCCCTCCACACATCATGTGGGACTAAGATAGAATTTCCATATTTTAATGGATATATCAATCAGATTAATTCTTCAACTTTCATAAAACTTATTCTATCAACAAAGTCCTAATTAATAATTTCCACTTAAAACAAGAAGCACTCAAATGATATCATTATTATCTCAAGGTGAATAATGAACCTAATTGGAAAAGCTTTGCATCATTAATTTTTGGTAGGTTTGGTCCCTCCATATTTTAGGACATTATCGGAGCTGTCATCAAATTATGATAGACAAGAATCATCCATGATTATCAGATTGAATTTGAGAATCTAGATAATCACATTTAAGGGCTATCAAATGACTTACTCAAGAGTTTTTTTTATTAGTGGCCTCAAATATTAAATCCACTTGGAGGTGAAAATGTTTCATCCCAACAACATGATGAATGCCTTGGGTCTAGATAAATTTGAAGTCATGATTGCTAATGGGGAAACATTTCCATGTTAAAGGAAGTGTTTCAATATGTGTATTATGATAGGAAATTACACTCTTTACTCATGTATGTTTTCCATAACCTTAAGGGGATGTGATTTGGTCTTAGAGATTCAGTTGATCCATAAATTGGTACCTATTCTATGGGACTTATTTGAGCTTTGGATGAAGTTCATAGATAGTGTCCATAAGCACACCTTAAAAGGGTTATTTCCTAGATTTATTCACACCATAAATTCCCATTACTTGGAAAAGATTCTAATGAAAGGATCACATGGTTTAATTTCCTAGTTTCACTCCATCTAACTCTACCTCCCTACTGCTACTAACTATCGTACTAATCTACAAGCCATCCTAGACAAGCATGCAAACATTTTTATATAGATAATGGGTTTTGTCCATTCACACCCTAAATATCATCACATATCACTCCTTCCAATAAGAATCCCTCCTAAAATCAATCCATACAACTATCCCCATATACAAAATATTGAGATTGAGAATTTAGTTTGAAAAATCCTCAAGTGTGGAGTTATTATCCTAAACACCAGCCCATAATACTCCAAGTGCTTCTTCTCCACAAAAAAATATGGGTCATTTTGCCTCTACATTGACTTATGTTCTGTTAACCACCCCACTATCAGAATATGAGTTCCCAATTATGGTAATTGATGAGCTTCTTGATAATCTCCATTGGGGAAAACAATTATACAAATTAGATCTTCATTTAGGATATCATCAGATCCATGTGCATGATAATGAAATTACATAAACATCCTTATGCACTCATGATGGTCACTATGAATTATTTTTCATGCCATTTCAAATTACAAATCCCCCTTCAACATTTAAGTCACTAATGAATAAAATATTTTTGATTTTCCCCCATCAATGTATTTTTGTTTTCTTTGATGATATTTTAATCTACAACTATACATGGGTTGAGCATATATATCATATAAATAGGTAATTACAACATTTATTATATAATCAATTATGTGCCCAAGCAATCCAAGTGTTCCTTTAGTCAAGATGAAGTTAAATATCTAGGGTACATTGTTTCATCTAATAGGGTTCACATAGATCCAAAAAAATTAGTGTCATGCAACATTAACCTCAACCAACAACCCTTAATAGCCTTCATGGATTCATAGGCCTTACATGATAATACCACAAGTTTGTCAATGATTTTGTAAAGACCAAGGATCCCTTGACTTAATTATTTAATAAGGATGTATTAAAATGGGATGTTGTATCTGACTAGACATTTATGACATTCAAATAGGCTATGTGTAGCACACTAGTATTGGCCATGCCAAACTTCTCAAAACATTTCACCATCAAAGTGATGCCTATGAAACTAGCTTGGGATATATTATTCTTAAAGAGGGTCATCCCATTATTTTCACTAACAAATCCCTTTCTATACAAAATTTATATTTGTTTACATAAAAAAATTAATGACAATTTTTTTTCATGTGGTATAAAAATGGTAACCATACTTACTTGGGAATCATTTTTTCATCAAAACTAATAACTAGAGTTTTAAATACTTTGTCAAACAATGGGTGTCATCATCAAAACAACAAAAATGGGTGAAAACCTGAAGGTATTTGATTATGAGATCATCTAAAAGAAGGGTAAAGATAATGTCATGGTGGATGCTCTTTCATGCACATTAAAGAACATGACTTCCATTTTTACCATCTCTATGACCATTCCAAACTAGTTGGAATATGTACACTAAGGGTATGCAAATGATCATTCATTACACCACCTCACTCAATAATTGACTATTAACCCCTCTACAATACCACATTATTGATGGGTTGGTTCTTGTATATTTTATAAGGGTTGTTTTGTGCTTCCTAATAGCACAAATATTCATCAAATTGTATTTTATGAAATCTATGCTTATCCCTTAGTAGGGAACTAAATATTTATCAAAACAACTGAGTGAGAATGTCAAAACTTATTTTTAATTGGGATGAAATTTTGAATTCAATAGATGGTGTCCTAACATGATACCTACTAATGCAACAAAGGTGAAACAACATTGATTCTTGGTTACTCAAACCCTTACCCATTCTTACTAGGATATGGATCAATATTTATGTTGGAAATATTTTCATTGATGTCAAAGGTCTAACATTATTGGTGATAAAGGCCCCATTGAATTTAATGTTTTTTGTAATAGTTATATCTTGGGTAATGTGAGTTAATATTTATTTAATATTAATGAATATATTTTTGGTTGCATATGTGACAAAAGAAGGGCCCATGGAGAAGTCAAAGAGCCATAGAGTGAAGACAAAAGAGGAAGAGTGAAATTTCTAATGAAGGGACACTTTTAGGAATATGAAAAGTCACCAAGATAAGGACAAAAGAGGGAAGGACGTTTTTGCTCATGAAGGGTCACCACATGACTTTTCAAAGGCAAGGATATAAAGGGTCATACAAGTTTGGTGCCATTTTCCATGACGATTGAAGGGTCACAAAGGGGGAAGGCCAAAGGTCATTTGGAAAGCTATAAATAAAGGCTTGAGAAGCCATTTATAATATGAAAGATAGAGGTTGATTTGATATTGTAATATCTAGATTAGAAGATTAATTGTGAGAGATGAATATGATTTGTATTTATTATATCTAGCTTAGAAGAGCAAAGGTAAGAGAGAGAGGAAAGAGATGTTATGATGAACTATCATTTGTTGAGATAGAAACAATGAGAGATAGTTGTGTCGTATACACAAAGGGGTTGGTGCTCCTGTGGGTTGGTGCTCTTGTGGGTTGGTGCTTGGCAAAGGGGTTGGTGCTCTTATGGGTTGGTGCTCATGATTAGTTTCCAGGTTAGTGCTCAACAAAGGGGTTAGTGCTCCTACAAGTTAGTTCTTGTGAATATTGTTTGGGTTAGTGCTCATTCATATACTTGAGATTGTTCTCCATGGTTTTTCCCACATTGGGTTTCCACGTTATATTTGGTGTCTCTCTGTCTTGTGTGGTGTTTATTGTTTGACTTTTATTGCATATCTTGAATGTTTGATTAGGTGGAATTTCAAGGAAAGTTTTATAAGATATATGATGTACTGATTCACCCCCCCCCCCCTCTCAGTATATCCCATGCTTAACAATTGGTATTAGAGCAAGTTCTTTTAGAAAGGGTTTAACAACTTGAAGGTAGATCAAAGAAAAGCATAAGATGGCCAAGCAACTAAAGAAGGAGAATCAAGAGTTCAAATCTGTGGTTGAGGCTCTTAAGGAATAGGTGTGTATCTTGGATTCTAAGTTGGCTATATACATAAAATAAAATAAGATATTTATTTAGGATCTTAAGAATCAGTTAGAGGTTGCAGATTCAATTTTAACACCAAAAGAAGAAGAGTGTAATCAGTTGAAGGTTGAGTTAGGTTCTTTACAGGATAATCATGAGAATCTTATAGTCAAGGTTGAGAAATATCATGAAATATTAATCTAAGGAAAGAAGGATGTAGGTTTTGAAGGAAAATTAAAGAAGCCAATCAAGGAGCCCAATGCTTTTGAGTTTTCAAATTATTTTCATGGTTATTGTTTTGTTTGTCATCATGTTGGTCATAGGGAAAGAGATTGTATGAGGAGAAGTAATCAATCAAAGGGAGATCTCAATCACACTCAAAAATAAGGTATGAGAAATGTTGTTTGCTTTTATTGTCATAAGGTTGGCCATATTGCTAAATTATGTCCAAAAAAAGTAAAGAGATCTTCAAAGTATGTCAAAGGTTACAGAGCCCCTAAAAGATATGAGAGGATTCAAATTAAGGTTTGGAGACCTAAAATATTAAAGGTTGATCAGGGTGAGTTTAAGAGTGAAAATTAATTACATGCTATAGTAGATTAGAATCAGATAAGAAGGATTGTGCAAAATCTCTTATTACATTTGAGCATGAGTTTTGTCAAGATAAGATAGTTGTAAAAGTTGAGAAGATGAAAAACATTATAAATGATAAGGTTAGTAAGTCAAAAATGTTAGACATGATTAAGTGGATTCTAAAAGAAGAACACAAGAAGATCAAGGAAGAAATAGAGGAGATGTGTGAATCTCCTGAGATTTGTTTCTAGGACCCTTTGTGTGGGTTGTCTCTTCTAGGCTTCAAGGAGACATTTTTAAGAAAAATTTAAGCATGGTGGATGCTATTGGGTCTTGGCTATGTTGCATGATAAGAAGGTGAGTTGACAGATTAATTTGTATTTCTTTTGAGTGAATAGATTTTTGAAGAAAATTTTGCACCGGTGTTAAGGTTTGAGGCTATTAGAATGATTCTTGCATATGAAATTTTAAAAAGTTTTAAAGTGTTTTAAATGATTATAATCACAAGAAATTAGAATGTTGAAAGAGAGCTAACAGTTTTAGAAATAAGGAAAAGAATACTCATGCAAATTCAATCTAGAAGGATCAGAGTTTCAAAGCTCCATTCATCAGGAAGAAGGTTCAGACATGTCCATGGTAGAAGAAACAACCTAAAGATTCTATGTTGGTGTAAATAGCTTTGCATGTAAGAAATAAGTATCAGCCATGGTTTGTTGATATCAGTTGTTTGAGGCATATGATAGGAGATAAGGATAAAGAAGATCAATGGTGGCATAGCAAAATTTGAAGATAAAACCACTGCCAGGATAACCCAAAAAGGTATTTTATGTTTGAATATTAGCAAAAACAAAGCTAAGAATGTTTTCTAAGCATAGTCTATTGAGTTTAAGTCAAATATGTGATCAAGGATACACCTTAAAGTTTCATGTGGAAGGTTGTGAGATTAGAAGAAAATATTCAAATGAGTTGAATGCAGATTCTCAAAGGACAGGCAATGATTTATCAGATATCTTCTCAAATGCATGATCAAAGGACACATTCAAAGATCTACAAGAGGAGTTGGGAGTAATTTCTATTACTTTTTGCCATTGACATTTAGCATCAGTTGAGGGGGAGCTAAGTGTTAGCTCTAGGTAGGCCCTTTGTCATTGATGTCAAAGGGGGAGAATAACAGGTATATGTACAAGTGTAGAAATAGGTATAGGGAATAAGTACAGGTTACTATAGTAAGGGGGAGTTACTGTATGTTTTTAGATGATAAGATATGCAGGTGATTGGATATGGTAGTTTTAGGATTGAGGTTGCCATTAATGACAAAGGGGGAGATTGTTGGAAATATTGTCATTGATGTCAAAGGTCTAGCATTATTGGTGATAAAGGCCCCATTGCATTTAATGTTATTTTTAATAGTTATATCTTGGCTAATGTGAGTTAATATCTATTTAATATTAATGAATATATTTTTGGTTACATATGAGACAAAAGAAGGGCCCATGGAGAAGTCAAAGTGCCACGGAGTGAAGACAAAAGAGGAAGGGCAAAATTTCTCATGAAGGAACACTTTGAGGAATATGAAAAGTCACCAAGATAAGGACAAAAGAGGGAAGGACGTTTTTTCTCATGAAAGGTCACCATATGACTTTTAAAAGGCAAGGATATGAAGGGTCATACAAGTTTGGCACCATTTTCCATGAGGATTTAAGGGTCACAAAGGGGGAAGGCCAAAGGTCATTTGGAATGCTATAAATAAAGTCTTGAGAAGCCATTTGTAATATGGAAGATAGAGGTTGATTTGATATTGTAATATCTAACTTAGAAGAGAAATTATGAGAGATGAATATGATTTGTATTTGTTATATCTAGCTTAGAAGAGTAAAGGTGAGAGAGAGAGGAAAGTGATGTTGTAATGAACTATCATTTGTTGAGATAGCAACATTGAGATATAGTTTTGTTGTATACAAAAAGGGGTTGGTACTCATGAATTGTTGTTGGGTTGGTGCTCATGAATTCTTGCTAGGTTGTTGCTTAGCAAAGGGGTTGGTTCTCCTATGGGTTGGTGCTCATGAATTATTGTTGGGTTGGTGCTCCTGTGGGTTGGTGCTCGGTAAAGGGGTTGGTGCTCCTATGGGTTGGTGTTCACAAATTGTTACTGGGTTGGTTATCAACAAAGGGGTTGGTACTCCTATGGGTTGGTGCTCATGAATAGTTGGTGGATTGGTGATCAGCAAAGGGGTTGGTGCTCTTGCAAGCTGGTGCTTGTGATTATTGTTTGGGTTGGTGCTCATTCATATACTTGATATTTTACATCATGGTTTTTCCCACATTGGGTTTCCACATTATATCTAGTGTCTCTCTCTATCTTGTGTGGTTTTTATTGTTTGAGTTTTATTTCATATCTTGAATGTTTGATTAAGTGTAACTCGGTTAAGGAAAGTTCTATAAGATACATGATATATTGATTCACCCCTCTCTCAGTATATCCCGTGCTTAACAATTTATATAGATTTTATTGAGGGATTACATAAATTTGGAGGAAAATAGTGATTTGAGTCATGGTATACTTCCTATCTAAATGTATTCATTTTCTCCCCTAATCATTCTTATATAGCCTCCACAGTTGCATAAGTTTTCTTATATTAGATATTTCATGTTTATGGCATCCCTTCTTCAATCATACCTAATTATGATACATATTTCACAAGCCATTTTTAGATGGAGATATTATATAACATAGGCACAAAATTGAAGGTGATCTTTGGGTATCACCCCCAAAAAAATGGCTAGACAAAAATTGTCAATGAATATTTCTTCATTACTTTACTTTAGAATAATTAAAATAATGGGAAAAGTGGCTCTCCCTCACATATTGGTTGTATAATACCTCCTACCACACTTATACTAGAGTGATTACATATAAATAAATTTATGTTCAATCACCCCCAGCACTTATCCCATATACCCTGGCAACTCCCTAGTTCAAGCTGTCAACACTAATTTGTGACATCAAGATCAAATTCTTAGCACCCTACAAGGAAATCTCCATTTGGCATAGAATTAAATGAAGTATTAGGCTAATCAACACCACTCTAAGTGCACTTTTCAACATTAGGATATGGTTTTTATTTGTCTATATCCATACAAGAAATCATCCTTGAAGTTGAAATGGTATTATAATGTTTCCTTATAGTTTTATGGTCTATATAGGGTTCTCTAATAGATCAGGTCTATTGCTTACAAGTTGGAGATTCTACTTTCTTCCTAAATTCATCCAATATTTTATGTCTCCTATTTGATTAAATTTATTAGAACCCCCATCAAAGTGAAAATAATTTTACCATAAATTGATAATGAAGGATCCATCCTTCTCAAACTAGAAGTAATCTAAGATAGGCACACCTTCTAAATTCACTCCTAATCAATCATGAACGTCTTAATCAAGTGGCACAACATGAAACCAAAATATGATAGATGGGATTTAATATTCCAAATTTAGAAACAATTTCCACATCTAAAGCTTTGAGGACAAAGGTTTTTCTAAGGTGGAGGGGTGTTAGAAACCTATTTCCTACCCTTTTATTTGCGTTATTAGTCTATTAGTTGTTATGGATGAATATGATTTGTATGTCATCCCTTTAACATATTTGAATTATCCCACATATATGGAAAGTATTAGTTTTTAAAATATAATTAGTATTTAAGTAAGTGTTGAGGACTAATTAAGGATCCATGAGTATTATTTTATTGATCTTACTAAAAGGAGGTTGACCCCTTGATGTGGCCTATGATATAAAAGTTATTTTGAGTTATTTTCCAAAGTTTATTTCATTGTTCATTTAATTTTTATAGTTCATAAATTTTTGCATAAGAATCCTCACAAAATATTGTTTGAAATAACATTAGATCATCTATAGTCATAGTTTTCAAAACCTATCTCTACCTTTAGAACATAGATGATCGGCTTCAATGTGTCTCCTATAGTGTTTGGTTTCCCATAGAACATAGTTTCTCTATTCAACCCAGTCTCATAATATACTAATTATTTTTTTTGCCTTCAAAACATAGTGGACTTATCCTACTCTATATCTTCCAGACTCCCTCAGTTTCACCATCTGTATAACATAGTCAATTAGTTTGATTATGTATGTTGCATTATGTCTTGTCTTTTATACTGCAAGACTATACCTACTGGTTTGACATAGTATCTTATGAGTTGACCTTAATTTTTACCAAATTTTGAGTTCCCCTTATTCATGATGAATTTATTGATTAAGGATAATATCAAATTTAATAAAAAGAGAATGATGAGATTTACCAACCCCAATAGATTCCCTAAAAGACATCTTGTGACACCCACTATGGATCAAGACAATGTACACATTTCCACCCACACTACTAATTATGGGACTCTTCTACATTCTTTCTTGACACTTAACCCTTTTTTTATTTAAAATATAATCATGATATTGAATACACAAAGAAAATGATCTTTTTCATCAATGAAAACCCTTGACATAAAGGAAAAAGATACTACAACCATCTACAACCATCTATAATCTTACGATGGGACCTAATATAGGAGAACCCCATTTACCTTCCCTTACCATTTACCAATGATTTGGTGTAAGTCCTTTATTTTCATCCCAAAATTTTTATTGTATATTTTCTCCTTCCCAAACCATGACATCATACTCTATGTCTTACTAAACCTCCAATCCAAGTATTAATACACATAAGGTAGGTTCAAATTCTATTGTGCCTATTAAAAATAAACAAATACCTAACCATGATATGAATTCTTTTTTTATAAAAATGATTATTTTTATACTAATCATACTCATTCCACTAGTGTGGTTCATGACACTAACTTATTTCACACTCATAATACAACTCAAGCTCCTAATACCTAACATAATAATAGTGCATCACATGTTGCATCCACTTGCCAAAATGCTACTAAAGCCAATTAACTTATATAAAAAATATTAATAAAATGTACAATTTAAAATTAATAATTATAATAAATTTATACAAATCCAAAATCATCTGATACATCTCTAAAACTAACCTTACCATGTTCCATGGGGAGCATAAAATCCTAATACCCCCTCACCCCTCCTTAAGGATTCCCATGGTAATTATTGAGAATTTTTGGCCTCCTTAAAAAAAATTAAACATGCCTAACTTAAATTTTCTAATATTAAGGAATATAACATCTTGAAACATCATAATGAGATCATGAAATTCAAGTTAGGATTCAAGAATGCTCATTAGCAAGCCTAGAGGCCAAGAGGACTAAGGTGCAAAGAAAAAAATTGTGTGAGGTTAAATGGAAACCAATGGGAATATAAATGTTTATGTAGATTGTGAATCATGATCAATATAATGAGATAATTACATTAGAGACTACACTAAGGCCTCAAGGAGTAAATTTTGTGTTTTGACCCCTTAAACCATGCATTTCCTCAAGCTTAGTGCCATGGCTACTTCAAGGTTTTAATATAATAACAAGGTTTAAAGGTATAAAATTTATCATGGGACATCATGGTATCTTACACAAGCTAAATAAAACATTTTAAAATAGTTTGTATACATGTAAAGGAAAAAAAATCCATTTTTTAGTCCTGTTAGCCTAGAGAGCTAAGAGAGACCTAGAGTGCCATACGAGAAGGGGTGACATCAGTAATATACTCAAGATTTAGAACCTAAAATTTTTATTATAGTTTTATTAACTGGTGATATACATAAAAATCTCTCATTTTCCTTAGTTCATCCCTATAACTCAATTATCATCATAAAAGCCAAAATCAATCTTAAACCCTCAAAGCTTAGTTTTGAGAGAATTTTCACATTTTTTTTAGATTTTTGATACAAAAAAATTGTGGTGTGATAAATTATGGGTAATTATTTATATTTATAAACATTTATCCATAAATTTTTTTAGGAAAAACATGGAAAAGTGAAAGTTGGCCAGATTTAGGGTTTGGGTATACAAATGTAGACAATCATAAAATGAATTTTTGAGGAACTTAAAGGGTTTAATGGTGAAATATAATGATTTGATAAGTTATATTGGTAATTAAAGGTTAAAATAAATACATATTTAGGTCTTGATACATCATATATCTCAATATACACCTTTTTCTTTCTCCCTATGTCTCATAGTTCATAATTTTTTAGTGTGTTCGAGAATGAAAAAATGAGTTTTGGGGAATCTAGAGGTACAATAAAGTTATGAAATTTTTAAAATATATTAATAATTATATTATGTATGTATATATAATATTTTTTTATCAAAAATAATATTGTAATTAGATTCTATGTTTACACAGTTCTATGTTTGTCCATTAAGGAGAACATAGAGCTAGGGTGTGCATCAGGCCTAAATTGGTGTTTTCAAAGATATTATTTGATTTAATTATGAAAAAAAATATTTTAAAATTTTTATGAGTTGTTTAATGTCTTAAATTAAAATTAATTAGGTCTTGATACTCCATATATCTCAAGATATGGCCCTTTTTTGCTTCCTAGTTTTCTTGTTTCTCGCAAGCATGAAAGAGTATTATGGAGCTTAAAGAAGAAACTAGATGTTATGAGTGAATGATGAATATTTTTTAAAAAAATTATTCCTTAAAAAAATTAATATACCTTTAAATTTCCATGGGATGATCCAATCTTGATCGAGAGAGATTGATAGATAGAAAAATCAAGTTCTCATATCTCCATTAATGGAGTCTATGCTCAAAACTAGGTCTAAAAGTGAGGCTTTCAAGGGTCAAATGGGAAATTTATGGGATTAAAGGTGATAATTATTATCCATAAAATCCATTATAATTGTTTCATCATGTTTAATATGCCACGAGAGCCTTACTTTAGTCTAATTTAGCATAACGACACACCTAGAACTATCATGCCTAGAAGGTGGCAAACCTTATTAGGCTATTTCATGGAGATCCTAAGGGTAACAAAGGATTATATTAGTATTTATTGAAGTTTATAACTAACCCAAATAGTCTTTAGTATTCAAAAAGGTCATGGAAGACCTCAAATATGTAGAGAGACCCCAAAGCCAATACATGCCTTGAGAAGGCTAATAATGGATTAACAAGTGACTCTTCAAGTTTTGATCATTTTAAGGTGTTAAAAATAATTTTTCATAAATTTATAACATAAATTATATTTTAAAATCACCCAATTATATATTCAAATACATTTTAGGTCTAATTTTAGTTTTGGCCTCTTTTTTCACTCTCTCAGCCAAGTGTAGTCTTGGAACTCGAAGGTCATGTTTTACTTGCTTGGCACGTGTCATAGAGGTTTAATGGGGTAATAATGAGTTATGTATGGTTGAGTGATTTTTTTATATTAAAATTCCATTTATTTATCCATCCAAAAATACCCATAGTTTTATGAAGAATCATTACGAAGCTTGCCCACTCTCAAACCTTCAAATTGCCTTTTTGCCACGCGAGAAGCCAAATTATTTTGAAAGTTCGTCACACATGGGAAAGAATTAGGTCATGATATTTTGAGGTTTATTTGGGGCCTATGCTTAATACATAAACATCTATAATCTTACCTAGTTATCTTGAAAATTTTGAGAAAGATCATCAATGTTAATGATAGGTTTTAGCTTGCCTAGCCCTCTTAAAAGACATGTTTTTCCCAAAAACTTTTAAAACATCATAAATTGACATAAAATGATTATATAAAAACATTAATAAAATCCCATATTCACCTCATTTGGAATCTAAATTTGGCATGTGTGGGATGTTTTGATGACAAAAATGGCTAAAATTATAAGTTTGAAAGGTATTTGACATAGTTAACCTCCATTAATGGAGTCATGAATAACCCGGTATGTTTAAATACCATAAATGGTCCATAAATAATCATGTGGAATTTAAAATAGCTTTTAATGTCATAATAAATCTTATAAGGGCATTGGCAAGCTTAAGGGTGAAGACTCTCATGGTGGCCTAAGCTCTCAAGGGGTCTATAATGGTGGAGTACAAGATAAAATAAATGGTTTCAGGTTTAATGGTGATTTACACCATTTTTTTACATATTTAATGTGGCATGAAACTTTTTTTTTCTCCCTCATAGGAATGTTATGGATGTTAGTAAGCCTTTTATAGGTCCAGAAGTGGTTCTTATGGTGATAAATGACCTCGAGAGTAGGTTTCAAAGTAGATGGTTGAAGGTGGCTCAATATTGAGACCTCCATCAATGGAGTCTATGAAATTTTCAAGTTTACTAGATTTTATTTTAGGTTTGAGGAAAAAATAGGATTTGATAATAAAATAAAACATCAAAAATTAAATATGAAAATATAACCTCCACAGTTAGTTAAGCATCAAATGCTAAGTCAACTAACCATATACGAAGCATATTCTAGAAGTGTAATTGGAGGGGGGAGTAGAAGTCCAAGAGGGAGAGTTTTCAGGTTGGGAGATCAATTTGGATAATTCATTTTCTTTTCCATGTCTTTGAATACTTTTCTCATGTGAATAGGATATGACATCATCATCCTCAAATGTTTTCATCTTTTGGTGTCTTTCTGATCCAATAAGAAGGCTTGAAGACCCTTTGGAAAAATTAAGATTAATTTTTTGAGAAGATATTAGTGATAATTGATCCAAATTTGGTTTAAACTCCATGGAAGGTATTTTTGTTTCATTTATTGATTTTTGAGTGATTTCTTCTCCTCTCTCTCTTCTATATCTCCCTTTTCTCCACCATTTCTAAGAGATATTCTAATTTGACAAGGCAAAACCCTATAAAAATTTGTAATAAATACCTTTTGAGGTAATAAAGATTATTATTATCACCTATATATTTCCTTTAACTTGTGTTTAGCAAGCTTGTGTATGATGGCTTTCTAAATGAGTGTTCTTCCATGTTAATTGTCCTTATTTCTTGCCTCTCTTTACATGTTTTTTTTGCTATTTGAAGGTCTAAATTTGACATTTTATACCATTAACAGATTATTAATTCAATTTTTATAAACCCTCTTTGATTCATCTATTGCTTAGTGAGCTTAGTTTAATAAATACTTATGCAAATTATCTAGTTTGTGAGATTGTGTGGGCAAAGATTGTATTATCTTGAATTAGTATTTGTTTCAAGCTTATTAGAGTATCATTTAATTTGGTGCATCACATTTTTAGTGTTATTAGTCATCTTATACACCCTTTATATCCCTTTTCAAAAGTGTAATTATTAGTTTAGGTGATCTATCAAGAGGAATCCAACCTTATTTGAAGGTTCAACCTCATTATTGGATGCCCATAGCCTAAGGTTGCTTCAATATTATATATGGAAGTAAGAGAGCCTAAAAAATCTCCCACAAGGGTGAAATTATATGATATAATAGTAACCCCATACCACAACCTCCCCTTATCAATCAAACCATCAAAAATTTAAGAAACAAAATACTAATACCTCAAATTGCTAACATTGACATAGGAGGTATCACCTGACCATCACTAATAATAGAGCTAATAATCCTACCTTATTTATTAAAACATTTGGAAACATTTATAAAGATTGGGTCAATCTTAACACTTTTTTTCCACTAAAATCCTAGCTAAAACACTTTTAAGAGATGTTTTATATTGGTATAATCAATTGAAACCCCATTCTATTACTATCCTAAAATACTTGGTCAACTCTCTAGTCTAATAATTCCAAACTAGTGATCTTCTCAAAAATAACCTAGCTCATTTTATACATTTTAAACTACTTTAAACCAAAATGGTGCAAGTCTTCATTAAATGACATAAAATTTTGTCTAACAAATTTGAGCATAATATGGTAGATGAAATCCTCTTCCACTTATTTACCAATGCCTTCCACCTTAAACTACAATATCATGTTATGACCCTTTCTCCAATTTTTTTGGAATAATATCTTGACCAAGACAAATTATAATACTGCCTCCCACATCAGTTTAAACCACCTCAACTTATAATAGGCACTCACATTCTCATCAAAAATAAAAATTATCATGTAACCAATGATAGTGTTACCAACACTTATGATACCATACACACCATCTAATCTATTTGTCCATACAACACCATGTACCATGTTCTTCCCCATAACAACATTCCTAATCATACTCCCATAGTTTCTCAACATATATACACTAGTGTGCACAAACCATTATCCCTATCATAAATTTGAAAATGTCTTTCAAGACCTCTACCATCAGATCTTAATCCCACTCGTCCTATGAAATCATGGTATGATCCAAATAAATTTTGTTGCTTTCATTCAAGCTGGGGCCATTCTCATAAGATTATATACAAATAATAATTATGTCTATGAATTTTATTCTTGGTTCTAACTTTGACCATGAATCCCTTATTCCAAAATGTCAACAAGTTTATGATATAGTGCTTAAAGGTCATGTAACTTAAAATAAAATCAAGTTTTAAACCAAGATAATGTTCATTTAGATATTTATAAGGTGTTGATTCTTCTAAATAAACCACACATTATATTAGTGTTTAAATAACACTTCTCATTTCGGAATATAGAAAATTCAGAGCATGAATTGTAGGTTTTGACAATCTAGTTTCCTATGGTGAAATAGTAGTAGGGCAAGATAAATTGTTCCACAATATTTATATGATTTGGTGGTTGGGAGACACCTTGGTTCATTAATTTATTAATTGTAGAGAATATATGTTAATACTTAGTGAATTATATCCCAGACTTAGGCTATAAACCAATCTAAGTGGATATTTATAATGAAGTTAAAACTAAAGTGATCTCATAAAAAAAATCAAAGAGAAGGGTAAGGCAGAGAAGAAATCAGTGATTGCCAATTTTAGTCTCAAACATTGTGAAAAACATCAATTTAAATTGAGTATGCATTCAACAAATATATAATGCAATAGAGCCTAAGCTTAAACTCCACTATATATTAAGCAAACTTTAAAAGGTAGTGTAAAGAGTCACAAGTAAGAACTAGGTCTAATTTAAGGATTTAATGATATAATCAAATATCATTATGACATCTAAATATAGATCAAAATAAAGTGAAGTAAAACCTAAGATCTTCTAACTAATTTAGCATATGCAAAAATTAGAAACCCTATGGTTTTATAAAATGCAACTTAGAATTCAAAGACACCATTCAAATTCAAGACATCTACAAATAATTGAGAGAAAATCTATATTATCAATTGACATATCAAGTATGAACAATCCTTTCAGAATTCCTTGATTATATTAATTTCTAAAAGTGTACAAGACTTGCTCAAAAATCTCTCTCCTTTTACAAATGTTAATATATGCCTTTATATAAAGATCAAGTACTATACTGATTAGTTACAAAATATAGGTGTACAAGGATAATGACAATTTTCCTTACAAGTTCTAAAATACATGTGTTTTTCACAATCATACTTACCTAGAGGTAAATATGCTAACAAACTAGCATAAACCTTTACAATGGACTATACTATTTTAAAAGGTATAAAAATTTTCAAAATAGAATATTGTCTAACTTGTTCGTGGGGCCTCTATTTTCCATTTTTAAAAGATGCTCATGGATTTAGCATGTTTCTAATCAACTAGCTCTAGATCCACAACATGATTTAAGATACACTCCTCTTGTTCTACCAAGTCATCAAGCTACCTTTTATTCCTAGCCATGGTTTCTTTAATCCTCCTAAATTCATTTATCCTTTCCCCTATATTGAATATCATGTAGAGGATCTTATTGTTATCAACTCTAGATTTTCCTTATCTTTTTCCTTTGATTTCTTGAGTTACCAAAGTAGCACTATATTTAAATTCTTCATCGCTTATGATTCCAAGGATAGTGGGTTGTGTAGGATCTATGAGCATAACCTAAGAAGTTACTCAATTCTTGTAATTATCTCCTTATCATCTTATAGGATTCTTCCCACATCTTTATGCCAAGCACTCAAACTTTGAACTTGATCAACAATAATTCCTAGAATTGTGTTGAAGTGTCCTAAACTGATGGTTTTGAAGCCTGAGATATGTTTTCTTACTTGAATGTTGAGAAGCTAGGATATTTTGTCCTTTAAGAATTTCCATTGGGTGATCAAGATCTTAGAAAATTCACACTACCCCTTTAATGTACTCTACCTTAGTTTCATTGTTTTGTGTGCCTCAAACATGTCATAAAATTACTCATCAATCATTTTGGTCATTGCCTCAGGCACTGATAAAACTGCATGTCTCTACAAGTTTTTCTTTTCTCTTTCTAAATTTAAGATACTTTGATTCATCCCATAGACTCTCACTTTGGCTTGTACTTATTGGGACTCAATCAAGCTTTCCACATCTTCTTCATGAATGGCCACCTAACCAAGGTGCTAGCCTTCCACAAGGGTTAATCCTATAAAGGGCTCAACCTTTTGAAATGTGAATTCCTCTATTCAAACCATATCTATCCTTATTGTAACCCTTTATAATATAATTATTTTAGGGTTGAATTGGATGGTAGTCATTGGTTTCTTGAATTTTGGAGGTTTTAGGACCTCTACAACTGAGCTACTTGACTCCTCTAGGGCATCTATCCTTTTTTTGGTTCCTTGGGTGACCACAGTTCTTCTTTCTTCTTATTATTTCACCATATCCCTAATCCATGTCTTTATGTCATCTTGTATCTCAAAATTAACAACTCTTGTCATGGCCCATAAATAAGAAAGAGAAGGAATCTTTTTAACTTTATATAAATGAACTAGTTAGGAATGACTGGTCCATGAATTGGGAATTCATCACTTAAGAGATTTATTTCACTAGTAGGGTGAGTGAAAGTTAATCTTGGTCTCTTCTTTGGTCTAATAGGGACTAATGTTATCTCTACTTTCCCATTTTCTTGGGATGTCATAGGAGTAAGCTCTTTTCCTTTATCTTCCTTTGGATCCTCTTCCCTATCTAGGTCATAGGCATCTACAAGTTCCTTGAGGGCACCCTCAAGTGTTTCTTCTAGATCTAAGGCTATCATATCCAAATATTATACTAGATAATGTGGATTTTGGGGAAATTTTGAAGGTGGGGGGGCCTCCCTAGGTCTCTCTTCCAATCTCACTTTTCCCAATTTATCCTTTCCCTTACCTTGTTCATCCTGCTTTTACACAATTTTCCATTGAGGTTGTGGTCATGGCTATTTTACCTAGGGATATTCTTGGGCTCTCCCAGATGATTAGGTAGTAAGTGATATTAAAAAATATGCATTTTCCATGCTTCTTTTGATGGCTTGTCATCCTTTATTAACCTATGTTTAATCTTGATGGTGTGTCCTTGAATCCTGGTGAACATCTCTTCATTATTATTAGCCTTAATGTATATGGTGTCATGAATACCAGTTTAATGTACATATTAATGTTTTGGGATCTTCTTATCCTTCAATGGGATGGCCACTATATCCTTAGGATCCTACATCTTAAGTTCATCAAGTTAAAACTAAATGAATCCTAGTGTATGGCCATGGTCTTAACATATTTCTAGTCCTAGAGTGTGGTTCTTATAATGAATCGAGGGAAGGGGTGGAGAAGACCTTTATTCTTTTTTTTAACAAGTACCATCAATTCCATGAAGGAATTGGGAAGCAATATCTTGCTTAAATAGTTCACTAGGAACATATATCAGTAACCTACAAGGTTGGGACATGATCCCCTCAATCCTAATGACCATGTATTTAGGGTAATAATAGATGTCCCTCATCATTTCAACATACTTTTTGATGAGAGGGTGGAACCTAGGCATGGGAACACCTATGATGGCCTCCACTATGGCTAGATAAACATAGTATTAAATAAACTGCATGTGATTCCTATAGTTAAATATATGAAATTTGGAATATTGTTGTGAAATAATAGTTTTCACATCTAGGGACAATTCTTAATACTAGGGAAGTTCATTGAGGAAAGAAGGGTATCTAGAAGGTATGACATCATATAAAACTGCTTAGAGGTCTTCCTTTTTATGGAAGTGAATTACTTGGTGAGAAAGACACTAATTAAATATCCAATTAGATGTATAATATTTTCTTCCACCATGAAATGTACAAAGGAAACCCAAATTATGTTCACATATGTGGTTGAGGAGGCGTGAAAGGCTAAGTTCAATAGGGTCATTATAACCCTAATTCCCTCCCTAAATTAGACTATTTAGATTTTACACTTAAAGTTCTTAAAGATGTTAGGGCCTTAGTTTATCTAGGGTCTAAGGACAAATTCCAACTAATGGTTTCTTGTCCACTCTTAGATCTTGGATAAATCCACATGTGGAAGAGGGAGCTTATAATATTTCTTCAAAGATATAAGAAAAATACATGTTATTTTCTTGGGGTTTCCCTCACTGATGATCCATTCATTATCAATTCTAAATTCAACAAATATGGGAGAAAGGATGTATATATAATGTATTACCTTAGGTTTTACCATGCTGTGGTGAAGGCTAACCATCTAGACTATAACTAGGTCATCATGCCTCTTACTTGTGATGGAAATTTTTTGTTCCTCCTTGGAAATGGGTGGTAACTCCTCTACCATTAAGAAGAACTTAGACTAATTCCTAATTCCTTAGATATTTAAGGTTAAAAGGTCTAATTCAATTTTTTTGAAGATCTGACCTTCATTTTTTGTCGATAAATAGAGCTCAATCTCTTCCTTCAATTACTATCTACGAATTGCCATTACCTTTATTCTTATAAATTATTTAGACTGGTAGAAAATGGTATCTATGGAATCTATTTTGTACTCAAAAACATAATCAAGGTCTTTTTTAATTGAATTATAACTAATTGAGTACATTTGGTTCAATTTTATGTAGGGTTTAGGGTTTTGGAGATTTAATGGTGGAATATATCCAAGATTTGGCTTATAAATACCTTGGATTTGATTTGAACCTTTGCCTCTATACCTTTGCATTTTCAATCCCACAAGATATTTTATTTTATTTATTTATGATTTCATGGTACCTATTTGGTGTTAATCTTGGCCATTTGTGGCATTTTTTATAAATGCCTTTGGAGCACTAGCCATTGACATTTTAAAATGCCTATTTTATTTTGCTTTGTTGGATCAAAATCCAAGATTAGTGCAAGTTATTTATTATAATCTATGCCCTTGATTATGATTATTTCTTTCTACTATAATCCCTATATTTTTCACACTTTTCATCTTTATGTGCCTTCCTCATGCTTCATATCTTTCGCCAGTCCTCTGTTGAACCAGCATTGACCATACAATGAGCTCATGGGCATTTAAAACTTCATGATAACATTTGTGCCACTGAATCATCTTCCATTAATGAATAATTAACCTTATAATCATCCTATCAAATCTACCTTGAATGGAATTTCAACATGCATTAAAATTTTAGGTTCTCTAGCCTTATTAAAAAGTCTATAAGAGCCTTCACATCATTAAATCAAAATATATCAATGAAGCATGAACTATTGATCTATAGAGATGCTTAAACAATAAGTTAGCACATTATTAAGATAGTTACTTAGGCTTAAGTCCCTTATGCTAAGGTTTATTTTTCTTATTAATCATAAAATAAACCTTAGGTTAAGGGGTTTATGCCTAAGTTTTTTGATTTATATGCAAAGGGGTCATGGCCTAAATATTCTAGGCCAATGCTTACATCATCTTTAATAAACACAATATACACTTTGGTCCAAACTTTTTATTCCAAAGCTTATGAAATATTCTAAAAAGGATCAACATGACATAATGGTCCAATAACAAATAGGATTTAATTGTATTAACAAAACACATTAAAACTTTTAGTTAGGAGCATTCAGTCTAAATTTTATGATATAAAGACTCTCTTTTAAAATAATACTTAGTATAATTCTATAGTTTAAGGTTCATTATTTTTGAATAAAGTATAGACTTAGACTAGGTTTATTATACATAGACTTAAACCATATGACCATTTCCAAATTTTGAAAATTGAATATTTCTAGTGTTTGAGTGTCTCTTGAGCACTTCCCTTAGCTTGCAAATACATTTCGAAGCTTTTGAGTAAGATTTTGGAGTATATTTAAACATTGAGAATAATAATTCATTAGCTTAAATTTGATAATCTCATGAATTTCAAATATGTCCTCATGGATGTCAAATGATAATCATGTGAACAATAATTTTAACTTAGTGAAGCTTTCAATTTTATGGGCTTAAAGTTGATGGTCATGCATATGTCAAATACATCCTCATAGATGTCAAATGATGGTCATATTAGTTTAAATATTAAGCTCATAAAATTCTTATTGTCCAATGTGGGAGTGCCACTTGGCACCTCCATGGGGCCTCTTATGATCTTAGACTTAATTCACTCTATTAGATCAAAATCTATAATGAAGTGTTAGCGATTTATTGTGATCCAAGAGCTTTCTCATGATTGGTTGTTTATTCTAGGTTGTCTCCTTTACTTTTAACCCTAAAATGTAAGGGTTTTGCATGTTGATCATTAAGGCCTTTCATAGTCCCTTGAATTTTCAACTATGCCTCACTCCATTCAACTGAGTCTTCATGATGAAGTGATGACTGTCGATAGCAATATGAGGGCTTGAGTATGATTACTCTAGGGAATTATCTGTAGGATCATATTATTTTTCCTCAAACCAGTCAATTAAAGGGTTATAGGAAGCATAAACCATCATATCATTTGAGATGCATGCTATTTAAGACAAAGTTTGGGATTTGTTTGCCCCATTGGATTGAAGGCTGTGATAAAGCAAATGCCATTAAATCCTATGAGGTGAAAGGATGTTAATTTTAGGACCTCAATGATAAATACTTAGGATAAGTTTTTAAGATGAAGGTCCCAATTGTATCAATAAATATGTCAGGGCCTTTAGTAGTAAAACCTTAGGCTAAGTTATAAACAAGGGACTAATCTAACATAAAAAGGGGACTTGAGAAACTAATACGTAGGCTAAGATGTTAAGACTAAGGCCCCATTTGTATTAATAAATAAAATGGGTCCTTAGGGTTAAATTATTAGGCTAGGTTAGGAAAGATTTAAAAGGACCCTACAGAATGAACAAGTAGTTAGGCAAACAAAGGAACCTTAAAGGGGAAAATAAGAAAAGAGGACCAAGCATTTCAAGTTAAGTTTTAGTTGTGTTGAAAAAGATAACTAAGCTTAAAACATTAATTTTATCCTTAGGTCCAAAAAATGGATTTTAAAAAGGTTCCCACTAATTTGGTTCCTACCAACATTGAAATTTAAATTGAGGGCTTTGGCCAGGGTTTTAGAACATGAAATTATCAAGGAAAAATGCCATGGAACCGGCAACAAAAAAAATAAATACTATTTATTAGAGATGTTAGTCCAAATTAAATAAAAAATAATAAACCAAGTAAGCCTACTTTTAACAAAGTTGATGATCTTCAAATTCTATAAATGAGTTTAACATGCCAAATTTTCATGTTTAATTTCTAGGATTTCTCTAAGGTCCCATGTCAAAATGGGGATATTGGTCCTAACAAATGACAACTCAAGGAAGAACATGGAAATATTATAGAACTTAAACACTTTGGTTTAGTTAAATTATTAGGTCATCCATTCCATTTGATCAATATCATCATCCAAATTAGATTATGGTTGAAATAAATTTTGCATTTAAAGAGTTAGGGCCAAACACCAATACATAGCCATGTTATGTGTGTGCTTTAATTCCACTTACTATTTTCCATGGGATTCAATAAACAACTTCCAAGTTTCATGTCCTTATTCACTAACACAGATTTATAGCATGTTAAGATGCTCATTAAGAACCATGATTTTAGCTTAGGGAAGGCTTGGGCATTGCTCTACTACTAACTAGGCATCTATATCCATTACAGAGATGAGTTTGGCTCAAGTTAGGGCCTTGATCCACTACCATCCAAGTGTCCATAGCCTCGGTGGACATTACAAAAATCACCTATGCTTATAAAGCTTTTAATTTTGCATTGATTTATTTTTTTTATTTTCTTAAGATTTTTATGCTTTTAGTAAGGTTGGGAACTATAATATCTAGGTTTTAGGATTTGGTCAAGTGTTTTATCTTTAGAAAATCATCTATGGATTCAACCTTTATCCCAAGCAAGGATGTTGATTAAGTGCTAGTATGACTATACCATGATAATTTTAATTTTCACCCTACAGGTGCAAGTCTTCTTGAAACCAATTTGGGGCCAAAATAATGCTTAAGTTCCCATCAAACAATTGACTTATTCTATTGGTATTTATTAGTTTTTTCAAATTATAAAATTATGGTTATATTTAATTTCCATGGTTATCATATGCATGGGGTTCATATATTCATTTTTGAGTTTTGGGAAATTTTAATAAAACTTCATAACTTTAATCTTAGGACTTTATTAGAGGACTTATTGGAATCAAGGAACAAAGAAACATGAAAGAAACACATAACAAAAAGTAGAAAAAAATACAAGGGGAAAACATATAAATATTTACATGATTATGCACCAATAAGGGATAAGAAGGAAAGAATTGAAAGGAACTAGATAGCCTACTTAATCTATATCTAACAATCTTACATTTTACTCCATGAATATCTCTGGAGGAGTAACAGAGAAGTAGTGCTTGAGGTATTTCCCATTGGTGGGTAATGTAAACTCTGATCCTTATAGATCTTTGATCTTAAATGTGTTTTTACCCAATGTTTGTGAAATATGATATGGGCCAATCCTCAAGGGTGTGAATTTACTATGTTTTCCCTTAAGCTTAGATGCTTTATCCCAAAGGAGAACCAGGTCTCCCTATTTGAACACCTTGATCTTGGATGTTTTATCAAACCATCTCTTGAATATGGTTTAATTCTTAGTAACATTAGTAAAGACTTTCTCCCTTACATCTTTCATCTAAATTGTGTCCAAAAATGTTAAATTGACAAGTTTTTGGGTCTTTTTTATGTATTCATACATAAATTTTCATTTAGGTAACTCGAGAGTGATAGGAAAGATAGGTTCCTATCCATATACAAATAGAAATGGTGAGGCTCTTAGGGCTTTTTTAATTTTTATCCTATCAGACCAAAATGCAAATTTAGGAGCTTATGCTAAGTCCTGGGTTTGTTTGTATTAGACTTCTTCATTGCCTTCATTAGGTTATTATTTTTAGATTTAGAGACTCCTTTTCCCTATGGATAATAGTGGGATGAAAACTTGAGAGTGATTCTATTATCGTAAGCCCATTTACTCATCTTTATGGAAATGAATGCATATCCATTATCACACACTAGAGAGACTAGAGTTCCAAACCTAGTACAGATGTTTTCTTATAAGAATTTGATCACCTCTTCATTACTACATTATTTAGTGGTTGTATCTTTAGTCCACCTTGTATAATAGTCTATGGTATTAAGGACATACTTGTGACCTTTAGATGAGTTGTGGATGATTACCCTAACAAAGTCAAAACCCTATTAATCAAAGGGTTTTTCAATCATGATTGGTTATAGTGGCATTGATGCCTTTGGCTCCTTAGTAATAAAAATATGACATGATGGCATTCCCTCACATGTTTATGAGCATCATTAAAAATAATAGGCCAATAATAGTTAACTCTAATAATATTTTGATTTGTTGTCTAGCTAGATGGATGTTCACTACCCATATTTTCATGAAAGGTGCTCATGATTTGGGTGGTTTCTTATTGTGAGATACATCTCAAATAAACTCCTTCAAAATTTATCTTATAAAAGACCCTATCCTTGATCATGTAACATGTTTCCTTTAACCTTTGGGCCTTCTTTTGCTCCCTAGATAATCTTATAGTACAAGTACCATTAATTATAAAATGTATGATTAAATCATACCACTCACTAGCTTGAATGTTTTATTGATCCACTTACACAATACTTAGCCTAGGGTTAATTTAAAAATCATCTGGATCAAACCTTTGCATCTTACCAATTTTTTGTTTTCATATCCAAGCCATATTCCTAACCACTTGACATCCACTTACCTCTATGTTCTCCTAATTCATTATAACTTAACATAAGTTTAGTGGTAGGGTCAAGTAAGATAGCATGCACTTTAGTTCTAAATATGTAATGCCTAAATTTATTAACTGCCATAACTAATGCATAATCTTGATTATCAATCAATGAATATTTATTTAATAATTATTAAAATTAGTGCTCATAAAAGTAATTGGGTGATCACACCCCTCAATTTTTTGATTCAATATTGTAGCCATAGTGTGGTCATATGTAAAGGAATAGAGGTAGAAGTCCCTAGAGAAGTTAGGACATATGAGGATTGGAGCCTAGCTAATGGCATTCTTAATATCATTGAGTGCCTTTTTGGAATCTTCATTCCATGTGACCTTGACATCCTTATTCACCATATCATTCAATGGCTTGACGATCTCTACAAAGCCAAAAATAAATTTTTTTACAAAATTTATCTTACCAAATAATGACTTTATCTCTTTCTTACTATTTGGAGGTTCTATTATAGTTATGACCTCCAGTCTTTCAAGATCTATAGAGATCAAATATTTGGTTATAATATGACCCAATAGTTTACCTTTAGTCACACAAAAGATACTTTTATTAGGGTTTAAGGAAATGCCATACCTTCTGCATCTTTCAAAAACTTGATTTAAATGCATGAAGTGATCTTCCCTATTTCTAGAAAAAACTGTTAATTCATCTATAAAAATAATGATGCACTTAGCTATCAAGCCTTAGAAGGCATGGCCCATATCTCTTTAGAATGTATCTCCTATATTAATTATCCAAAATGGCATCCTCTTATAAATAAAGGTTCCCCACTTTGTGGTGAAAGTTATCTTCATCATATCCTCTCTATCAACCAGTACCTCATTATAACCTAAAAATCCATCAAGAAAAGACATCATAGATAAACCTAAAATAATTTGAATCACCTAGTTGAGGGAAGGAAGGAGATAGTTATCCTTTTTTGATTTTTTGTTTAATTTCTTAAAGTAAATACAAAGTCTAATCTCACTATTATTCTTCCTGACTAGAACCAAATTACTAACCCAAGATGAATGCCTAATGGGGAAGACTATCCTAGCATCTAATAATATTTTGACCTCATTGAAGATCATAGGTTATAAGATATGGTTTATAGGCCTTTATTTATACTTAAATGGTTTATAAGCATCCTTAAATGGTATATTATGGGTAATGACCCTTATATCAAAGATATTTAAGTCATCATAAGACCAAGCTATGACATCCCTATATTGGGTAAGGATATCTTTGGCTTTCTTGTTTTCTATGTTTGTGCATGCCTGTCCAACATTTAATAATTGAGGTTGATCTTGGAGGCTAAGATCAATATCATTATAATCTTCCCCACTTACCTTGGGAACCTTAGAAACCTCAGCTAGTTTGTCTTGATCAAACAATATTTCTAAATCAATCATTCCTTTGGGGATATTGTTTTCATTTAGATGAATGACTTTAACACTAAATTTATCCTCCTTAAATGTATTTTCATTATTATCATAATTGATATGAACATAAAATGATCTATAATTATTCATGAAATCTAATATCTATTGATCATCATTGAAAACTTTGAAATAGTTAACATTATCAAGCACTGAAGGATAAGGGATCAACTCAATGCTAAAATTAAGGGAATCTTGGTTGGGTATGAGGTTGGTTACAATAGATTCTAACTCATCAACATCCTAGTTTTATTTTATTGGTATGGAAATTATTCCAAAATCATCAAATGATTCAATCAAATCCCAAACCTTAAGCTTATACCTTTTCAAATATGAGAGTTTACATTGGTATTTTCTTCTTACCCAGTTGACCACTAGTTCTAAATCCCATAAAATAGAATTTATTTGACCTTGTTATTTATATAAAATTGTAAACCTAAGATAAGGGCTTCATATTCATCAAGGTTGTTAGTAGGAAATTTGATCCTATAATAATCATGGTACTTTCTATTAGTAGTGTTAGGAAAATAGTAACACATGATCTAGCATTACACCTAGCACCATCAAAATGTAATTTCCATAGTCTAGGAACAACTTTGGCATCCTTGGGATCATATACCTTATCAACCTCTAGGATGAAAACCCCTAAGTCTGAGTCAATTATGTTGACCCTCTAATTCAAAGCATTGTACTCAGTTATCATATGTTTCATTATTATTTCTCTCTCCACCCTTATTTTATTAGGAACTCCCTTCCAATTTATTCATAGATGTGAGAAATATATATACATGTAACCATTCAAAGCCTTGGTCCATTCCCTACTCAATAAAATTCCATAAACATCAGGTATATCATAAAATTAAATATCAATGAATTACTTCACCCTAGGCTTAGAAGCTAATTGCATGTGAACATTTCAAAGTTCCCCAGCTACCCTAACATATACCTGCAAGCATGATATTGGTAGATTCTCCTAAATCTAATAATAAATTATGTAACTTTTCTACCAAACATCTTGATGGTGAGAAATAAATGAGATTTACCCTTGGTTTTGTGCATAGTCACATTGGCATGATCAATCTTCGGTGGATTATTAGACTTATTTAATAGAGATTCTAGTAGAAGTTCCCTTTTCTCTCTAATTTTTTAAGTTCATGCAAAGTGATATTAGCCTTTATCTTCTTCATTTCCTTAGTTATGTTATATCTAATTTTAGAAGAACTAGGAATTTCAATGTTGGGTTTAGAAGCATTCCCTTTAGGGGGATCTAGATTATTGCTTGAAGAAGTGTCTGGAGGAGTTCCAAAATTTTTTGGAGGTGTTGAGGTGTTCAAAATATACCTATATTCCCCATTCCTAAAGGGATAGGTCTTATTTAAGAACTATTGAAAGGCTTGAATGTCCTCAAGGACCTCATCATGTTTATTTTCTTCCTGAAAGGGGAAATCAAAGGTGTCCACCATGAAGGCTTGATCAGATGACTTAGATCCATAGGTACCTATACCACTATCCTTATAAGGACAACTTTAAATGTATCCAAATCCTCTTGTAAAAGCTCAAAGGCTTTGCAAAATTTTATACAATCAGTTTCCCCATGCTTGGCTATGTAATTTACCATACAATAATTAGTTAATGTAATATTAGTGAGGTTAATTTCCATAGTCTTCTTTTTTGAAGGTTACACATTATTTCTATTATTATGAAAGCTATCATTATAAAATATTTTAATTGGCCTATTATACCTTTTAAATGAGAAGTTCCTACCTAAACTTTTAGTATTATTTCCAAGTTGTATTTACAACTGAAGAAAATCAGTGCTCAACTTTTGGATCATTTTTAAGATAGATTCATTCTCATTTTTAGTAGTTTCAGAATTTCGTACCTAGTTTTTTTTAGTATATGATACAAAATCCCTTCTATCATTCAAATTGAAGCCATTAATAGGATGATTTAAGAATACCAAATTCTAATTAGGAGCTACATGAGTCAATGTCAATTGAGTTAGGTTTAGGATTTGATTTAAGGCTAGGATATTTTCATTATTGTTTGGGAATAAGTTCATCACAAGAATTTTTGGCTTGATGTTTGGCATAGAATATGTCATTTTACTTTGTGGCTACATTTAGTCATTAGTGGTTACTACTTCAGCATAGGCTCTAGCTAATGAATTTATGGTTGGCATGGATATCTTCATAAATAAAAAGGTCATGGGATCTACTGCATCTTTGTAAATCTTTAGAGCTAAAACATCATCAAGATGATAGGGGTTTATGGTCTTACTAAACATTTTTAAAAATATAGCATTGAAGGACTTGATAGACTCAATTGCATTTCTTCTAATGGTGGTGAACTAATAAAGATAACATAAGGACTAATAATCTTACCAAATTGATCTATAAATACATTGTTCAAGACATCCCATCTAGTGATGTAATTATTAGGCAAGTTCAAAAACCATTCATAAGTAACACCCTTAAAGGTGAGGGGGAATAACCTAAAATTTAAATCTTCATGCATAATATTTATAAATCTTAAGGCTACTTTAAAATATTTTATATGTTCTTCAGTAGTTACTATACTTCTTAGAATAAATGTAGGCAATTACTTTTTAGGGTTGCATGGGAGGTCATGTACCCCACCTGGTATATTGATGAAAGACTCTCCCAACCAAGCCATACTTAAAAAAAAATTGAAGGCACAGGTACCTTGAAGAGGCAAATTAGGTAGATATTTCGATCTCCTACATCTACCTTTGTCATGTCTAGCTTTTCTATGGACCTCAAGCTTGATAAAATGATCCTTGGTCTCTGAGTGTGATCTTGTTCTAATCCTAAGTAATTCAAACTTGAAATTTGAATATCCTACCTAAAATATGATGTAAAAAGTTAACTTTTATAAGGAACAAGAGTTAGCCCTATACATTAAGCTATTTTGCAAAGGTGGTACAAAAAACTATAAAGGACATTGATCTTTGATTGAATTTGCTCAAATACAAGTTCAATAACATGAACATGGTCTATCTTTATAAGTATAAGCCTAAATTAAATTATATCTATTAAATATATTCCCACCTTTAATCAAAATGAGTCATTGTGACCTTAGATACTATGGATTTTCAAAGCTTAAGATAAATTTACCAAAAATAGGCATCAATACCAAAATAACTTTAAAGGAAACAAAAAGATGCATCAAAAATATTAAAGATCAATGATATTTATACTTATAAGTAAATAATTCACTCAAAAACACAAAGATACATTGATTTGTATATAAAACAAACTAAGATCAATAAATATTTATAGAATCTAAGCCCTCCTAATACCAATGGGAGCTTATCTTGTTGATGCTTCTAAATGAACCATAGTTGATCTTAGTGTTTAAAGAGAAATTCTCATTTTAGAATTTATAAAATCCACATCATGAGTAGTAGGTTTTGATAATCTAGTTGCCTGTGGTGAAATAGTAGCATATCAAGATAAACTATTCCACAATATTTATATGATTTGGTGGTTGGGGACACCTTGGTTCATTATATATGGATTGTAGAGGATATATGTTAATAATTAGTGAATTATATCCCAAACTTAAGATATAAACTAATCTAAGTGGATATTTATAATGAATCTAAAACTAAAGTGATCTGGTGTAAAAAAAAGAGCAAAGAGAAGGGTAAGGTAAAAAATAAATGAGTGATTGCCAATTTTAGTCTCAAAAACTATGACAAAGAATTAATTGTAATTGAGTATGAATTTAACTAATATATAATGCAACATAGCCTAAGCACAAATTACACTATATAACAAGCAAAACTCAAAGGTGTAAAGAGTATCAAGTAAGAACTAGGTTTAATTTAAGGATTTACTACTATAATCAAATATCATTACCACATCTGAATATAGAATAAGATGAAGTGAATCAAAATATAATATCCTCCAAGTAATTTAGCATATTCATAAATTAGAAAGACTATGATTTTATAAAATGTAACTAAGAATTTAAAGACATCATTCAAATTTAAGACATCTACCAGTAATTGAGAGAAAATCTATATTAGCAATTGACATATGAAAAATGAACAATCCTTGTAGAATTCCTTGATTATATTAATTGATAAAAGTGTACAAAAGTTGATTAAAAATATCTATCCTTCTATAAATTTTAATACACACCTTTATAGAAAGATTAGGTAGTATACCAGTCAGTTAAAAAATATAGGTGTATGAAGATAAGGACAATTATCCTTACAAGTTCTAAAAAACATGTGTTTTTCATAATCGTACTAACCTAGAGGCCAATATGCTAAAAAACTATAATATACCTTTACAATGGAATATTCTATTTCAAAAGTTATAAAATTTTTCAAAATAGAATATTGTCTAACTTGCTAGTAGGGCCTCTGCTTGTCATTGCTAAAGGATGTTCATGGATTTAACATGTTGTTCATCAACTAGCTCTAGATCCATGTAGGCTTTAGGATACACTCCTCTTGATCTACTAAGACATTAAGTTTCCTATCATTCCTAGCCATGGATTATTTAATGTTATTAGCCTCAATTATCCTTTCTTCATTGAATATCATGTTTAAGGTCTTACTATTATCAACCCTAGATTTCCCTTGGATTTTTCCTTTGATTTATTGAGTTACCAAAGTACCCCTATGTTTAAATTATTCATCACTTATGATTCCAAGGATAGTGTGTTATGAAGGATATGTGAGAATATTCCCAAGAAGTTATTTAATTATTGTAATTATCACCTTATCATCTTCTAGGAGCCTTCCCACATCATTGTTCAAAATAATCAAACTTTGAAATTTATCAACCACAATTCCCAAAACTATGCTCAAGTATCCTGAACTGATGGTTTTAAATCCTGGGATCTATTTTCTTGCTTGAATGTTGATAAGTTGGGTTATTTTATCCTCCAAATCTTGCCATTGGGTGACTAGGATCTTGACCGATGCACACTACCCCTCTAATGTACTCTTCCTCAATTTCATTATTTTGAGTGCCTTAAACATGTCATAAACTGACTCATCAATAATTTTGGTCATTACCTCAATTATTGATAGAATTGCATGTGTCTGTAAGTTTTCCTTTTCTATTTCCAAATTTAAGATCCTCTACTTCATCCCTCAGACTCCAATTTTGGCCTATGATGATTGGGCCTCAATCAACCTTTCCACATCCTCTTCATGAATGGTTACCTCACTAAGTTATTGAACTCCCATAGGGGTTAATCCCACAAATGTATCCACCTTTTGAAAGGTGGATTCCTCTATTCTAACCACAATTTTCCTTGTTGTAACCCTTTCTAATCTAGTTGTTTAAGTGTTGAATTAGATGGTAGTGTCTAGTTTCTTGAATTTGGGAGGTTTTGAGACCTCTACACCTGAGCTACTTGATACCTCTATGGAATACATCCTTTTATTTTTTGGTCCTTGGTTGACCATAATTATTCTTTCTTATTTATCTTTCACCATATCCCTAATCCATGGATTTATTTCATATTTTATCTCAACATCAACAACTCTTGTCATGGCCCATAAATGAGAAAGAGAAGGAATCTTTTGTAACTTTTCATAAATGAACCAATTAAGAATTATTGGTCCATACATTAGGAATTCATCACTAAAGAGACTGATTTCACTGGTGGGATGAGTGAAAGTTAATCTTGGTCTCTTCTTTGGTTTAATGGGGATGAATGCCAAATTTGCCTTTCTCTTTTCCTTTATCTTCCTTAAGCTCCTCTTACCTATCTAACTCATAATCCTCTACAATTTCTTTGAGGGCACCCTCAAGCATTTTTGTCTAGCTCTAAGGCCATCATATCCAAATATTCTACTAGAGAAGGTGGCCTTAAGGGAAGTGTTGAAGGTGGGGGGACATCTCCATGTCAATGTATATGATTTCATGGTTGGGAGCCACCTTGGTTAATTATTTATGAATTTCAAATAATCTATGCTAATAATTAGTGAATTATATCCCAAACCTAAGCTACAAACTAATCTAAGTGGATATTTATAATGAAGCTAAAACTACAGTGATATGGTGTAAGAAAAGATGAAAGAGAAGGGTAAGGTAGAAAAGAAATGAGTGATTTATAATTTTATTCTCAAACATTATGATAAATCATTAGTTGTAACTGAGTATGCATTTAACCAATATATCATATAACATAGCCTAAAATCAAATTCCACTATATACCAAGCAAACTTTAAAGGATCAAGTAAGAACTAGGTCTAATCTAATTATTTACTACTATAATCAAATAACATTATCACATCTAAATAAATATCAAAATGAAGGGAATCAAAACCTAACATCCTCCAACTTATCTAGCATATGCACAAATTAGAAACCCTGTGATTTTAGAAAATTCAACACATAATTCAAATACACCATTCAAATTTAAGATATCTACCAACAATTGAGATAAAATCTATATTAGTAATTGACATATCAAATATTAACAATCCTTATAGAATTCATTGATTATATTAATTGCTACAAGTTTATAAAATTTGCTCAAAAATATCTCTTCTTTTACAAATGGTAATATATGCCTTTATAGAAAGATGAGGTAGTATACTGGTCACTTACAAAATATAAGTGTACAACGATAAGGATAGATATCCTTAGAAGTTCTAAAATACATGTGCTTTTCACAATCATAATGACTTAGAGGTAAATATTCTAACAAACTATCATATACCTTTGCAATAGAATATTCTATTTAAAAAGTTTAAAAAATTGAAAATTATAATATTGTCTAACTTTTTGGTGGGTCCTCTATTTGCCATTGCTGGAGGATGCTCATGGATTTATCATGTTAATCATGAACTAGCTTTAGATCCAACATAAGCTTCAATATATACTCCTCTTAATATGCTAAGTCATCAAGTTCCCTGTTATTATTAGCCTTGGCTTCTTTAATGCTCCTAGCTTCATTTATCCTTTCCCCTACATTAAATATCATGTCTAGGATCTTACTGTTATCAACCCTAGATTTCTCTTGGATTTTTAATTTTATTTCTTGAGTTACCAAAGTATCCCTATGTTAAAATTCTTCATCGCTTATGATTCCAAGGATAGTGGGTTGTGTAGGATCTATGAGCATAGTCCCAAGAAGTTGATCAGTTCTTTTAATTAGCTCCTTATCATCTTCCAAGAGTCTTCCCACATCATTATGTCAAGAAATCAAACATTGAACTTTGTTAACCATAATTCCCAAGTGTCCTAAACTAATGGTTTTGAATCTTGGGATCTATTTTATTGCTCAAATTTTGAGAAATTGGTCAATTTTATCCTCTAAGGCTTGTCATTGGGTGACCAGGCTCTTAGCCAATGAACACTACCCCTCTAATGAAATATACCTCAATTTCATTATTTTGAGTTCCTCAAACATGTCATAAAATGAATCATCAAGGATTTTGGTCATTTCCTCAAGTACTAATAGAATTACATATGTCTATAATATTTCCTATTCTCTTTAAAAATTTAATATCATTTGCTTCATCTCCTAGACTCCAACTTTGGCCTTTGCTAATTGGGCCTCAGTCAAGCTTTCCACATTCTCTTCATGAATGGATACCCCATGAGGTTGTTTGCCTCTCATAGGGGTTAATACCAAAAAGGGATCCACCTTTTTAAATGTGAATTCCTTTATTCCAACCATAGTTTTTCTTATTGTAACCCTTTCCAATCTAGTTATTTCTAGGTTGAATTGGATGGTAGTGATTGGCTTCTTGAATTTGGAGGATCTAGGACATCTACACCTAAGCTACTTGATGCCTCTAGGGCATTCATCCTTTTGTATTCTAGTCCTTGGGTGACTATAGTTCTTCTTATTCTTTCTCTTTCACCATAGCCTTAATCCATGGCTTTATTTAATCTTGTATCTCAACATCAAAAAATCTTGTCATGGCCCATGAATGATAAATACAATGAATATTTTGTAATTTTCCATAAATGAACTAGTTAGGAATGACTGGTCCATGAATTTATAATTCATCACTAAAGAGATTGATTTCACTCATGGGGTGAGTGAAATTCAATATTGGTCTCTTCCTTTGTCTGATGGGGACCAATGCCATCTTTGCCTTCCTCTTTTCTTGGGATGCAATAGGGGAAATATATTTTACTTTATCTTCCTTGTGCTCTTCTTCCCTATCTGAGTCATAAGCCTCTGTAAGTTCTTTGAGGGCACCCTCAAGTGTTTCTTCTATATCCAAGGCTATCATATCCAAATATTCTACTAGAGAAGGTGACCTTTGGGGAAATTTTAAAGGTTGGGGGCCCTCCCCTAGTCTCTCTTCCAATCTCACTTCTCCCAATTTCTCTTTGCCAATGCCTTGCTTATCTTGCTTTTGCATAGTTTGATCTTGAGAATGTGGTCATGGTTGTTTAGCCTAGGGTTACTCTTATGATGTCCCAAATGGTCTAGGTAGTAAGTGATAGTTCAAAGGATGTGTTTTCCATGATTCCCCTAATGGATTTTCAACCTTTATTAATATGTTTTCAAGTTTTATGTTGTGTCCTTAAATCTTGACCAACACCTCTTCATAATTCTTAGACTTAATCTATATGGTATCAAGAACACCAAGTTGATGTACATATTTAGGATTTTGGATTGACTTGTCCTTCAAGTGGTTGGATACTATACCATTAGGATCCCACATCTTAAGTTCATCATGTTGAAAACTAAATGAATCTAGTGTCTAGCCATGGTCTCAACCTATTTCCAATCCTAGAGTATGGTCCTTCTAATGATCATAGGGAAGGAGTGGAGAAGACTTTTATTTTTTCATTATAAGTGCCATCAATGCCATGTAAGAACTTGGAAGTAATTTCTTGCTTAGTGTTTTAGGAACATATATTGGCAACCTAAAAGGCTAGGACATGATCCCTTCCATCCTAATTACTGTGTAGTTAGAGTAATACCAAATGTCTCCCATCATTCAAACATACTTATTGATGAAGGGGTGGACCCTAGGAATGGGAACACCTGTGATGTCCTCCACTATGGTCGGATAAATGCAATAAAAAAAACTACATGTTATTCATATACTTTAAAGTATGTAATTTAGAATAGTGGTGTGAAATAGTAGTTTTTCTGTTTGGGGACCAATCCTTAATACCAAGGAAGTTGATTGAAGTAAGAACAACATCTAGAAACTATGCCATTATATTAAATCTCAAATTAGATGGGTAAGATTTTCTTCTACCATAAAATGTACAAAGGGAACCCAAATTTTGTTCACAAAGGTGGTTAAGGGGGCTCTAAAGGATTAGTTAAATAGGGTCATTATAACCCTAATGCCCTCCTTAAATTGTAATATTAGTATTTTTCCCTCAAAGTCCTTAAATATGTGAGAGATTTAGTGTAGTCTGGGTATAAGGACACAGTCTAGGTAATGGTTGTTTGTCCACTCTTTGATCTTGGATAAATCCACATGGGGAAGAGGGATATTATAATATTTTTCAAATGCTAAAAAATAAATATATGCTATTTTATTTTGCTTTCCCTCCCTGATGCTCCATTAATTCTCAATTCTATAATAAATAAATATGGGAGCAAGGATGTATAAATAGTTTAGCACCTCAGGTTTTGTCATGGCATGGTGAAGGCTAGCCATCTAGATTGTAACTAGGTCATAGTGCTTTCTTCTTATGGTGGCAATTATTTTTTCCTCCTTGTAAATGGGTGGTAACTCTTCTACCATGAAGAAGAGCTTAAACCAATTCCTAATGCCTAATATATTTAAGGCTAAATGGTCTAATTCTATGTCTTTGAAGATCTAACCTTCATTTTATGTTGATAAGTAGAGATTGATATCTTGTTTGAATTGTTGTCTATAAGCTACCATTGTCTCTATTCCTACAAATTGTTTACACTAGTAGAAAATGGTCTCTATATAATCTATTTTATGATAAAAAATACAATCAAGCTCTCTTTTAGTCAAATAATAACCAATTGAGTTTGTTTGGGTCACTTTTATGCAAGGTCTAGGGTTTTGGAGCTTTAATGGAAAAATATATCCATTTGTTGGCTTATACATGCCTTATATTTTTTTTGGACCTTTTCATTTATACCTTTTTGTTTTTGAGCCCATAAGATCTTGTATTTTTTCCTTTTTTACTTTTAGGTACCTATTTGGCATTAGTATGGGCCTTTCACGACATTTTTCATAATTTATTCTTGAACAATAGGTCTTGGAATTTAAAAATGCCTCTTTTATTTTGCGTCGTTAAATCAAAATCCAAGATTAGCATGAACCATTGATTATAATTTAGGCCATTACCTATGATTGGCTCTTTCTATTCCAAGCCCTATAGTTATGACACTTAACATATTTACATGCCTTACTCATGCTTTGTATCTTATGCCAATCCTCTACTGAATGAGCATTGGTCATGTGATGAGCTCATGGGGCTTTGAAAAGTCATAAGCAACTTCACACCATTGGATCATCTTCTAGTGATAAATCAGAAACCATCAGATCATGTTGTTAGATCTATCTAAAATGGGCATTCTCTATGTGTCAAACTTCTGGTTTCTTAGGACCTCATTAAAAATTCTATAGGAGCCTTTGCATTATTGGATCAAAATCTAGCAATGTAGTGCAAATTGTTGTTCTCTAGAAATATTCAAACATTAAGTTAGTACATTATTATTACCATGACTTAGGCTTAAGTCCCTTAGGCTAAGGTTTATTTCACTTATTAAGTACAAAATAAACCTTAGGCTAAGGGTTTATGGTTAAGTTTTTAAATTTATATGCAAGGGGGTCATGGCCTAAATATTCTAGGCCAATGTTTATGCTATGTTTAATAAACACAATGTACGCATTGGTCTAATTTTTTTATGCCAAGATTTATAAAATATGCTCAAAATGATCTACATGAAATAATTGTCCAATAACAAAAAGGACTATATTGTATTGATGAAACACATTAAAACCTTTAGTTAAGTGTATTTGGTCTAAATTTTATGATATAAGGACTCTCTTTTAAAATAAGACTTAGTATAAGTCTATAGTTTAAGGTTCATGATGTTTGAATAAAATATCATGGGGACCTTAAAGTATATAATTAAACTAGGTTTATTTTGCATATACTTAGACCATATGACCATTTCCACATTTTGCAAGTTGAAGATTTATAGTGTTTGAGCATCTCTTGAGCACTACTCTTAGCCTATAAATCCATTTCCAAGCCTTCTCATAATATTTTGGAGTATATTTTAACCCTAATAATAATAATTCATTTTCTTAAATTTGATAGTCTCATGAACATCAAATAGGTCCTCACAGATGTCGAATTATGGTCACATGAATGTATATTCTAACCTAGTGAAGTTTTTAATTTTATGGGTTTAAAGTTGGTGATCACGTAGATGTCAAATATGTCCTCATAGACATCAATTGATGGTCACACAAGCATTAATTTTAAGCTCATAAAATTCTTTTGGCCTAATGCAAGAGTGCCACTTGGCACCTCTATGGGGCCTCTCAGGATCTTGGACTTAATTCACTCTATCAAATTAAAATCTATGACAAAGCATCAACTATCGATCATGATCTGAGAGCTTTCTCATGATTGGTTATTTTTTCTAGGTGGGCCCCTTTAATTTAAACCCTTGAATGTAAGGTTTCCACATGTTGATCATTTGGGCCTTCTATAGTCCCTTGAATTTTCAACTATGCCTCACTCCATTTGATTGATTCTTCATGACAAAGTGAGGACTATTGATAGAGATCTAAAGGCTTGAATATGATTGATATAGGGAGTTATGTACAAGATCCTTTTATTTTTACTTGTACCATTCAATCAAAGGGCTATGAGAAGCATGAACCATTAGATCATCCAACTTGCACATTATTTAAGCCAAAGTTTGGAATTTTCTTGTCCTATTAGATTGAAGGCCAAAATAAAGAAAAGGCTATTGGATCCTACGAGGTGAAAGGAGGTCAATGTTAGGACCCCAGTGATAAAGATTTAGGCTAAGGTGTTAATATGAAGGTCCCAATTGTATTAATAAATACATCAAGGCCTTTTGTATTAAAACCTTAGGCTAATGTATAAACAAGGGATCGATCTAACATAAAAAGGGGACTCAAGAAACTATAACTGAGGTTAAGATGTTAAGACTAAGGTCCCATTTGTATTAATAAATACAATGAGGCCTTCGGGTTAAAATCTTAGGCTAGTTTAGGAAATATTTAAAAGGAACCTATATAATGAATAAGTAGTTAGGAATACAAAAGAAACTTAAAGGGGAAAATAATAAAAGGGGACTAAAAATTTTAAGTTATGTTTTATTTGTGTTGAAAAATATGACTAAGCTTAAAACATGAATTTTATCCTTAGGTCCAAAAAACAGATTTTAAAAATCTTCCCACCGATTTGGTTCTTGTTAACATTCTTAGGGACAAACACCATGGAACCTATAACTATAGAAATAAAGACTATTTATTTGTGATGTTAGTCCCAATTAAAGCAAAAAACAAAACCATGTAAGCCTAATCTTAACAAAGTGGATGATCTTAAAATTATATAAATGATTTTAACATGCCAAATTTTCATGTTTAATTTCTAGGATTTCTCCAAGGTCCCAATTTTCAAAATGGGGGTATATTAGTCCCAATAGAAGAATCCCTTTCCTAACCACCAATACAAAATTTAACAAACTACTACTATTAATTGAAATTTTTATATAACTTAACACTAATGATGCAAATGTGGTTAATTTGAAAAATATGGGAAGATTAGTTACTTTTATTGATTTAAATCCAACACCTACCAATCATACCTTTCAACCATTATGCATCATTCAACATAGATCCCCATTCAATCTCATGTAATTGGAGCTATAATAACCAATACCCATAAAATAAACACTTCTAACAAAACAAATTGATCATACCTCTCATACCATTGATATATCTTATACTTTCTCCTAACTTCCATATAAAAATAAAACATAAATCAAACATAAAATAGTATTTCTTCTAATCAACCATAATAAATAACTCAATGAACCATCACATTACCTAAAGTCACTCAACCCACTTAAAAATGACCTAAACCAACCATACCCTATAAACAAAAGTTTAATTATATCTCTAACCCTCCATCCTGAGAGCTCTAATAACATTATGCACCTATATCTAAAAATCCACTTATGGGTTATATAAATGAGATCCTATTGTGTAATTTTCCCATCTCCCATCTCAAATAACCTTATTATATTTGATGTAAAATTATCCCCATCATCACAACTTATTAATGCAATTATTTTTTTAAATGAATATCCTTTGTCCTCCTCTTGTAGGGAAAGAAATCTGAAGATAGAATACTTCAACAATGTGAAGAGATGTCCATCTATGTTGATGACATATTGGACACTTAGATCTCACTTAAGTTACCTATCTCTTCTATGATTATTGATGAGATATTGATTCATGAAGATGATCCTAATTCATTCATTAAAATCTAAATTGGTGAGATCCAAGTTAAGAATGATTTAATTGATGAAGGTTTAGGCACTTTTGTTTCCTCGATTGACTTTATTAAAATAACTAGATATTATTAATGTAATATCAAACCCACATTCCATACATGTCAAGGATATGATAGAAATAAAGTGCCTCCTATAGGTTGTATTTGGATTCCCATTTATATTCCTCTTATTACTATCCATGTGAAAGTCATGATATTTAAATTTCCACTTTATTAAAATATCTTACTCAAATGACCTTTGACTCATTGTATGAGAGCATTCACTTCATCCACATGTCATTATGTAAAATTTACTCATAATGTCACTATAGAAAATATTCAAGGGGACATGAATCCTTATAATTTTGAATAATTCCAATAATGGGGTGTCTTTAAAATACCCACCCTTGAACCCTTACCTAGTGTTCTATTTCAGTAATACAACACTTCAATTATCTAGTTAACTTCACTCGAGGTTACAATGGTCATCCTAAACTAATTAGGAATTTTCTACCTAACCCCTTAAATTTTGATGATGATGAGATGCATGAGATAAACCTAAAGATGAGAAATTATAGTCTTTCCTCACATTTCATCACTCAATTTCCTCCATCTCTTCAACCTTGATCCATTTAGCAACTTTATAAGGACACATTGGTTACCTTAACCAAAACTTGACACTCTATTCACCATGCTTCCTTGTATTATAAAATAATTCCTACATATAAAATAAAATTAAATAAACCTAATTATGATGTTGTTAATGCTTTAAATTACCCCTTTTTGGTTGGATTCATCAAGGATATAATTGCCAAAGTTATTAGTTATCTCTCTTGTTTACTTCAATCTTTTCATTCCTCTTCTACCATTCCTTATTTTATAGTACCTAATATTAGTTTTCCACTACTATCAATAGGGTAGAGATGGATTACTCAAATGGTATGCCTTAAATAATGAAATATCCTCATAAGAGTATGCTCATGGATCATGCCCTAATAAAACCTTATCATGTTTCTTGATACCATGACCCTTCTAGTTTACTTCCTCGAAGATGTTATCCATTATACTTAGACATGTTTCACAACTAGACTTACCTATAGATCAGCCTATGCCAGTTCTAATCCATATCCCCCTTCATTGGTGATGGTATTTTTCCTTTACCATAGCTTTATTCCTTACCCACATAATGGGAAGATCAACCTTATTGTGATATTCATAGAATTGTTGGTCAATAAACCAAAGATTATCATCTATATCAAAAACCTTAGGCTTCTTCTTCTACCCCTTTAGCTAGTAGACCCCTATAGTATACTAATAGATGTATTTTTTCCTTTCATGGGATAACTAGCCAGTATTATAACAAATATCAAAACCATAGGTAGTGCATCAATATATTGTGACCAATCACTACCTAACCCAATGACAATACCATACCTCATTCTAAGCTACTTATAGAGTACATCAATAAATACAAGGAATTATATTATCTTTGGCAACAATGTTCTACTCACCATATCAAATGATGTTTAATACTCCAACAATATGTCTACGATTTCCCATAATTGACATTAACATTGAGCATTACTTCTCCTATGTGTCAACCATGCAATAAGGCTCCTCGTCTATTACTTTCATCTTCTCCTTATTCCATAAATACCATTTCCATTGAGAGATCCATTCCTCTCATTGAGTATCCCACATAGGGGATACCACACAAAAATTATTGTTATTATATTACACCTACCTTTTTAGTAGAAATGTTATGAAAGAAAGTATGTTCACACCTTTCTACCAATATTGATTAGACTTTGGCTAATGTTAGAATTCAACTATAGGGATGTTTCATATGCCCTGGATAACATATATCAGTATTTGTGAACATGGAATGTTTTTCTCTAACATTATTTTATTTTTTTATTTGTATTAAATTTTTTATCCACTTATATATCTTATATCTATTAACTATCTATAAAAGATGATTTCACTTATCTATTTTGCATGAGCCATTATATTATGCTTTAGGTGTTTTACATGGTTTTATTCTATTTCACTTTTTTTTTTATGGCTTATTCTAGTTATTTTCATGAATAAAAACTTATGTTTATGATTTTAATTCTTTTATGGATTCATTTATTTTCTCTTTAATGGTCATTTCCTATCTTTCACACTCAAATCAAGATAATTATTATTACAACTTGGTTATACCACCTTGATTACCTTAGTTTTTTATCTATACCATATGATTAGTTAGAAAATAAGAATTCTCATTGTAATACTACTATACATTGATCTATTTGGATCTCATATGTTCCCTTATTTCCTTTACACATACTAATCATACGTAAGGTTAAAACTTGATATTTCATACTAGTTCATAGGTAAGCCTAAGTTATTTAGTTAGTCATATCTCTAGTTACATAACCACCTTTAAACTAAAGTATAAAACTTACTCCTATGTATTACATTTTTCACTAATGTTGGTTATTCCAAATTTGTATGGAGGAATAATAAAACAATCCATAAAAATGATAAAATCTAAATAAATTAAACAAAAAGTTGTGATTCAATAGGCAACATACAATCTAAAAGTATAATCACACAAAAATGTGTGATTTATTATCTTTAGTACATCTCATATTTATGAGTCAATGCTCAAATTCCATAGTTAGGCTCATAATAGATCTAAGGTCCATTGGGGTGCAATAGGCTAGTATATTGGGATAGGATAACATAAAAAATTATAAGTGTTACCTAATTTCTCACACAAGTACCTAATCTTCATAGTAGACTAATGAATCTATAAAAGGTCTAGAAGGAATGAGGAGCATGTTGTGGGAAGGCAAGTATATTTTACTTTCCTTATTCATATAACCTTCATGAATTGATATTAGTATCTCACCTATTTGCCTATATATATTTGTGTTTATTGTGAGTAGGTATACTTTGTATTATTATGGTAACTATACTCTTATCATCTTTCCTTCTTACCTAATATTATTAATTTTTACTAAGTTTTTCTCATAAAATTCCTAAGTCATGCTTTTTACATATCTTATTTTCATTTCTCCAATGATAATATTTTCCCTCGAGGAATATTATTTTTTTAACTTATAATACCTCCCAGGGTTTCCCTTTGCTAGTTGCATTGTAAGACCTTGGATAGGAACATACATTCCTCAAAAAAAAAAATATTTTTCCCTTATTACCATTCACATCATTGGTGTTCACCTTGTGAGTTATAGTGTAATACCATGGACATGACCAGGCTTTCCTCACAATTTACCACATCAAAATATATTTAAAATATTCCCACTTTTATATTCACCTCATTCATGTTTTCTTTGTGTTTTTTAGTGTAAGACCTTGGATAGGATGAGGCCCTCCTCACAAAATATTCCAATAAATATTTCATACTAGAACCAAGTGAAAATAAAATTACATGCTTCAAATTTGAGATAATTAGTGTTATATTATGATTTACATGTCATTTACATTCTTCCGATCTATATTTTGTATGATTAATTTGATTTATTATTAATTTTTTTCTTTCATACTTATCATATTGATCTAGTATGATTGATTAACTTTATTTTTTGTTTGTTATTATAACTTTAGTTTTTCATGTGTTTCCACTTTGTTATAAATTTTCATACTTCCCAACATGATATGGTATGATTTTTATTTGTTTAATTTGGTGAAATGTTTACTTATTCATGGTTTGAAACTATTTTATTTTATATTACTTTACCATCTTTGATTTATTATATTTATTCATATTTTGTTTTTACACATTTCCCATCAGGATGTAGTGTCTATTACATTTTACAATTATTTATACTTTTAAAAATAATTTTGATTTACTTTTTAACCATGCATCTATATTACATAATGCTAAAAAACAAAACATATATCACATATTCCCCACAGCATATATGAATAAATAAAATACATGTGCTAAAAGGAAATACATCCATCCATAAACAAATAAACATCATAGACCAAAAAATGTCCATATCAATATATACCATGAATTTAGTATAATATAATACAAAATATAATATCTAGAATGTTAAGGTTGTACTTCATCATGTATATCCTAAGGTCAAGACATGATACACATTGATTCTAATGATAGAGCCCTCTAAATAGTACATTGTAATCAGGTAATCTAGGATATTAGGCCATCAATATGTCCCTGTAGATTAGTCACCTAGACATAAACACACGCAAGTGATATAGTGGTCACCATATTAGTGGATTTATCCTATGTTAATTCCTACCAAGCTCAGGCCTCTCCTTCTCCTATTCTTGTAGGTGGATATCAACCATATCCTCATACATGTATATATCAAGAAACCTCCACCACTAATATAAAATAGCTCTCATAAGAAGTGGGAGATGGTACCATAGGATTTACCAAGGTGGATGGCTCATAATGAGATAACACCCCATCCAAAATATCATGGTGTGTGGACAAAATCATGGATCATCAGTAGATCTCCTCCATTGTAGTACCTAAAAAATCAAAATAAGATATACATTAGATCACACACACACACACACACACACACACACACACACACACACACACACACACACACACACACACACACACATCTTGAACTACAACATCTACATATATATCTTAAAACATATATCTATCACTAAATACATCAACAATAATGCAACTAGTGATCTATATCAAAAACTTATCAAATCATAACATTTCTTACTAGTTTTAGTATCACCACCCACATTCTCCTTATTAGGTCAACCACCAAGCACCTCCTTTATCTAATGCCTCCCTATAAGTGCAAAACTAATATTCACCACCTAATCTCATCATAATACACTCCTTAGTGGCCTCTTTATTAACCAACTATGTCTTACATTCACCATATGATCACTATGTGTGATAAATGATGCTTATTTTCCCTCTAAACAATAGTGTCTCCATATCTTATGATAATGTATCAGCTGATGTCACCATTACTATGGCTCTAATCTTACATCTTAACCTACAACATCCACAACCATAACATCCTGTATATTATATCTCACTACCCCTTAATGATATGCATGCCCTATCCATCTTATCATGAACTAATGCCTAATAATAGGTATCTCTATAAGTACCCATATGTCTCCTCTCCCTCTATGATATCTAACATGTCATGAAAATAATGGTTCACAACTAGTAAGGAATGTGGTAGGCCTAGTTTCATGGGTACACAAGATACTATATGTGGCTCCACCCATGTATTTTAGTGGCTCATGATATGAATGGGCATTGACGTAGTAATAATAATCACCCAAGTTGGTCATATGATAACAATATTAGTGTAAGGCTTCCACACTATCTACCCTCATGTAACAATCTATAAATCCTAAACGTGGGGGATGAGACACTCTACATGATTTTACCTCCATACCAACTGATGTTACATATCATCAAAATCATGGGGAAACCTATTTATCTGATACATATGGAATATATACTATATCCACACAATCAACAAAATAAATGGTCCCATCATTTTATACCCCTAGCTCAACATATCGTACATATATTACATTAGTTATACCCAAATGATAGATCCTAAGTCATAAAATTCACCCTACTTCAAGATGGACTAACATAAGGTTACAAAATACATTGGTACCTTCCCATCTAACTTGTGACACAACACACATGCTTTTAGAAGTCATATCAAGGACTTATATATATATATATATATATATATATATATATATATATACATACATATATAGAATGGTTAAGATACACATATTAAACAAACTAACTTGAAACCATGGATAAACACTATTTGAGTCTATCACCAAATAGGCAAGGAACTTATTCTCATCCTTTATCTCTAGTGAATCACATATAATTGGATTGATGACAATGACAAGTCTAAGCAAGGCATGGACATCTTCCAAGGTGATGCCCACCTCTATGTTATCCCCCTCCACCTCCTATTAGAAAGTATTAGTCAGTCTCTCCCATGATCTTAGGAACATAATTTATAAATAGACAATAATTTGGATCCTCCTCATTTCCATGATGCATCCAAATCCCAAAGAAACCATTCAAGCTTGATCCACATATAATAAATTCTCAAAAAAATATGGTATTTAGTACACATCCACTAAGTGCCAAAATCTCTGTCGCCTCTAAAAAACATCAAACAACATAGAATGTATTATATATCGATGTAATAATAATAAAATACATTCAAAAATATTATAATAATATTAAAAATTAACTACTTCTTCATCCTATTTCTCTTTTTTTTAATTTTTTATACATAATCAACCCTTCTAATACTAAATCAACCATATCACCTCTTTACCATACCAAGTTGGCATAATACTACATAGTCATCCCATTATTGTAGACACAATTTACCTTTTCAATACTAAATCAACCCTTTCTTATCATTTGCATAACATATCATATTTCTACCATGTAGTCAGCCTCCTTTAAAAGATTTTATAATCCACATATGATGTACTATATTAGCTAGAATGTAATATGTTGGCCATATCTATTGTTATAACTAGATTAAAACTATTATACATAGTATGCCACCCACATCAATACTATGTTGTCCCTTTGATACATAGTCAACCATTTTTATTTCTCTCAACTTTTAAAACTAAGTCTGTAGTGCTGACTCTATTCTTAATTTTTGATGAATTTTCAACCATTTACCATTAATTCTTTAGGCATTTGTTAGTTTGATTGTTTCCTACCCAATATCCCATTTGATGCTTAATTTACCTAATAATTTCCTTGGGTCATTTTTGGTATCTAAATTTTTCCTAATATCTAATTTTATATATCTAGCTTAAATTCAATAACAAATTCCAAAGAAATGAAAATATTGATTCACTTACATGAGTTTTACTGGATATAGCTACTAAGCCCTCCATGTTGAAGCTATCATATCCTCACCATATTTTCTATTTGGGATCAACTAGGTCTCTCAAATTAATATGTTCTTAGAATAGTAAAAATAACAAATGAATTAATTTTGACCCTATTTATATTTACTATTTATAATTAATTTCTTGTTAATTATTTACCACTAGATTTCATTTTTCACCCATATATTTATTTATTTTGCAATGGATCTACAATAGATGCACCATTTATGAAAATGTTTTTTTATTTCCTATATGTCATACATATTTATTGTAGTTTCAGATAAGGGTAAATACCCCTTCACATAACTGTAAGAAGAACTTGGACATAGACCCTAGAAATCTTTATAATGAGTACTATATGAACCCCTAAGTAGTTAGATCATTGAGATGCCTTACTAGTGAAAAGTGAAATGAACCCAACTTGTTTAGGGGTAAATCTATGTCTAAATTTTTTTTGGAGAGTGGTACTCATTCAAAGAAAATTCATGGATAGAGAGACTCATTAAAACCCTTAGGCAACCAAACAAACTTTGGTATCATATCCACCATAGTTGTTTCTGAATACCAACAATAGAGTGATCATAATTGAGAATAGTTGGTAATTACACACTTATTAGTAAACATTTGGTAGGAACAACCAAGTAATAATAATGTTTTTGTCATATTTCTCCCTCTATATTTTTTTGACTCTTTAAAGTTACTAAAATACCTAAAATTATATTTTGTACATTTTATTCCTTGAGGGTTCATACCCAAATTCCACTTCTATTAGCCAAAAAACATAATTTTTTTTTATTTTTTCAAGTTTTTCCATAAATTCCTTGTTATTTGTTCTCTTTATTATAAAATTTTCCACAATTTTCCTTTCCTTTTTTTTATCCTTTATATTTCTTGTATAAATTTTATAGTTTTTGAATTATGATTCCAAAACTACCCTTGTCTTCATCAATCCTAAATAGAAGGTGTCAAACAACTAGTAGAAGTATATTTACCCCTTCTGATTTAGTCTAAATTTTTAAAAAAATCCTTATTGACTATGTCTCAAAAAAAAATTATATCCCTTTCAAAAAAGACACTAGTTATGGTAGCCATCCATTTAGGCACAAAGATCATGGAAGAAGAAATCACAACATTAAAAACCCAAGTCATTGAGCTCACTGACATGATGTGTGGACTGAATCAATAGAATAAATTTTTTTCTCAATAAATTAAATAAGAAGTCTTCTTTAGAGAATAATTTATCTTCCCTCCACACATCATGTGGGACTAAGATAGAATTTCCATATTTTAATGGATATATCAATCAGATTAATTCTTCAACTTTCATAAAACTTATTCTATCAACAAAGTCCTAATTAATAATTTCCACTTAAAACAAGAAGCACTCAAATGATATCATTATTATCTCAAGGTGAATAATGAACCTAATTGGAAAAGCTTTGCATCATTAATTTTGGGTAGGTTTGGTCCCTCCATATTTTAGGACATTATCGGAGCTGTCATCAAATTATGATAGACAAGAATCATCCATGATTATCAGATTGAATTTGAGAATCTAGATAATCACATTTAAGGGCTATCAAATGACTTATTCAAGAGTTTTTTTTATTAGTGGCCTCAAATATTAAATCCACTTGGAGGTGAAAATGTTTCATCCCAACAACATGATGAATGCCTTGGGTCTAGATAAATTTGAAGTCATGATTGCTAATGGGGAAACATTTCCATGTTAAAGGAAGTGTTTCAATATGTGTATTATGATAGGAAATTACACTCTTTACTCATGTATGTTTTCCATAACCTTAAGGGGATGTGATTTGGTCTTAGAGATTCAGTTGATCCATAAATTGGTACCTATTCTATGGGACTTTTTTGAGCTTTGGATGAAGTTCATAGATAGTGTCCATAAGCACACCTTAAAAGGGTTATTTCCTAGATTTATTCACACCATAAATTCCCATTACTTGGAAAAGATTCTAATGAAAGGATCACATGGTTTAATTTCCTAGTTTCACTCCATCTAACTCTACCTCCCTACTGCTACTAACTATCGTACTAATCTACAAGCCATCCTAGACAAGCATGCAAACATTTTTATATAGATAATGGGTTTTGTCCATTCACACCCTAAATATCATCACATATCACTCCTTCCAATAAGAATCCCTCCTAAAATCAATCCATACAACTATCCCCATATACAAAATATTGAGATTGAGAATTTAGTTTGAGAAATTCTCAAGTGTGGAGTTATTATCCTAAACACCAGCCCATAATACTCCAAGTGCTTCTTCTCCACAAAAAAATATGGGTCATTTTGCCTCTACATTGACTTATGTTCTGTTAACCACCCCACTATCAAAATATGAGTTCCCAATTATGGTAATTGATAAGCTTCTTGATAATCTCCATTGGGGAAAACAATTATACAAATTAGATCTTCATTTAGGATATCATCAGATCCATGTGCATGATAATGAAATTACATAAATATCCTTATGCACTCATGATGGTCACTATGAATTATTTTTCATGCCATTTCAAATTACAAATCCCCCTTCAACATTTAAGTCACTAATGAATAAAATATTTTTGATTTTCCCCCATCAATGTATTTTTGTTTTCTTTGATGATATTTTAATCTACAACTATACATGGGTTGAGCATATATATCATATAAATAGGTAATTACAACATTTATTATATAATCAATTATGTGCCCAAGCAATCCAAGTGTTCCTTTAGTCAAGATGAAGTTAAATATCTAGGGTACATTGTTTCATCTAATAGGGTTCACATAGATCCAAAAAAATTAGTGTCATGCAACATTAACCTCAACCAATAACCCTTAATAGCCTTCATGGATTCATAGGCCTTACATGATAATACCACAAGTTTGTCAATGATTTTGTAAAGATCAAGGATCCCTTGACTTAATTATTTAATAAGGATGCATTAAAATGGGATGTTGTATCTGACTAGACATTTATGACATTCAAATAGGCTATGTGTAGCACACTAGTATTGGCCATGCCAAACTTCTCAAAACATTTCACCATCAAAGTGATGCCTATGAAACTAGCTTGGGAGATATTATTCTTAAAGAGGGTCATCCCATTATTTTCACTAACAAATCCCTTTCTATACAAAATTTATATTTGTTTACATAAAAAAATTAATGACAATTTTTTTTCATGTGGTATAAAAATGGTAACCATACTTACTTGGGAATCATTTTTTCATCAAAACTAATAACTAGAGTTTTAAATACTTTGTCAAACAATGGGTGTCATCATCAAAACAACAAAAATGGGTGAAAACCTGAAGGTATTTGATTATGAGATCATCTAAAAGAAGGGTAAAGATAATGTCATGGTGGATGCTCTTTCATGCACATTAAAGAACATGACTTCCATTTTTACCATCTCTATGACCATTCCAAACTAGTTGGAATATGTACACTAAGGGTATGCAAATGATCATTCATTACACCACCTCACTCAATAAAACATTATGTGAGACATTTCATGTTATGACATAAGTTTAGATAAGTTGAAATGTCAAAATTAGATATGAAGGTGATCTAGATATACTTAGAATAGTATATTTGGTAAATTTTAGATCCTTAATTTTATGCTTTTATCATATATGAAACATTAACTATCTTAAAAATTTGTTTGTTGCATAGCCACTTTAATTATTATGTAACCACCAATATTTTTAGGTGACACTTATGCATACTGTATAGTGCTAGTCTAAATATTGTAGAAATTTTTTCCACCATAGAAATCATGGGAATGTGAAGGGTTTATAAACAAAGTTACTTATTATGTATTATTTTATATATATATATATATATATATAAGAGGTTATTGGTATATATCTAGGATGTTGAGATTAAAACCATGCCCAGAATAGGATAAACCTGATGGGTTTAGACATACTTGATGCTACAAACCCATTGTTTATCAAGTTTTTGAATGAATGAACCTTGACATGGTAAGATGAAAAATATTTCATTCAAAGGTAATGCATTTAATTTTAATTATTTTTCTTTCTTTATTTCAAAAATATACTATCAATAGGATGTGACTGTCTTATTTTATATCAACACAGCTTAAATATTAAACATAGGTCACTGGTTTAAGCACAACCAAACATTTTTCCTAAGGTAATAAAAACATATAATGTTATAATTTCATGAATATATTTTAATTTCAAATTAAAAAAATTCCTTAAACCCATTTCCATAAGATATAACACATAAATTTATAACATTATAAAATTCTTTGGTTTTATCCATTCCATGGAATATGACTTGGAGTATTAATAACAATGTTTAATACTTTATAAATATTTGATGTAAAAATTATATCCCTTTTTAGCATTTAGTCTTATATAATCCCTAATTAGTAATTTGAGTTAATTAATGCATCATAAAACTCAACCAATGAGTAAAAAGCTTAGAAAGTTATATGGTAAGAATAAGAAATTAAACTCTATTTAAGTGTTTTTTAATTCTTTCGACTGGCATGATAATATTTTATTTCCATGTAAATGACCATAATTGGTGTTGTACATGTGTCTTTAGATAGATTCATGGTTTGGTTTTGGTGATACTTGAGAAATTATTATGCATTTGATTTCTTTAAGTGTTTGTTGGGCCATTTTATAGACTTATAGTCTTAGTAAGGTAGTATTATATTAAAACCTTTAAGTAATAATCTAAAAACTAAATCTTGTACTTGGTATAAGTCAAGGTAAATGTTTATATTAATTTGGTTAAATACTTAACTAAGGTCAAAAATAATAATCATGGATTACTCAACCAATTTAGGTTAAGGGATTGAACATGATGTTTGTTCTTTTATTTTTATTGTGTATTTACTTTCAAGTTGCATAGGGTTCTTGTGGTATGCTGTTTATCACAACCAAATATCCATGAAATATATTAGGTCACAAAGGAAGTAAATGAATGAGTGGGAGTTTAAATGCATTGCACATATTTAAATGCCTTTTTAGTCATGTCATTAATCTAGAGGCCATTACATGCCCTCACATTTTAAAGAACCACTAATACACATTAAATAGTAATTATACACCAAGTATAAGGGGAGTTTGAGATATATGAAATGATCGTAATGATTAGATAAGGAAAGGAGAAGAAACTTTGTATGAAGAGGATTTTTTTGTCTTAGAAAATCATTCTCTATTAAACCTTATGCCATTCTTCTCTAAGTATAGAACCATTTAGGATTTGATGGCTCTATCTATAATTTTTGTATTCTCATTTTGTTTTATACACGTGTATGTGTATGTAAACATATGCATATAAAAAATTATACTCTTTTACATGGAAATTTAAGTTGAAGGCTTACCATTTTAAATTCATGTCGCTTGGGATGGTTTTTAGCCTATTGGATATCTAGTTAAGATTTATTTTAATGAGTTATAAGATTTATTTGAAATATTAAATGGAATCATGTGATTAGTGGGTATTATTTTGTGCATTCATTTCTAAAGTTTTCAAGATATTATATAATACATACATGAACTTTTAGCATAGTTTTTTGACCCTTTAATGTTGAATAAATGTGTTAATATTATTTTATTGCTCATTATTTGATGCATCCAAGTTTTATGTTATAAAGTATCTAACGCATGAAATTATTCTAGGTTATTATAATTTAAATTATTTTTGATCTCATTTTAGAAAAAAAATAGTAATTTGGTTATTCAACGTAAAAATTATATGAATACTTTTGTAAGAGAGTTTGGCAGGTTGAGTAAGAGATTTTAAAACTATGATATCACTAGAATGTGATGGAAACTATGATTTTTGAGATTGAATACTGACTTTGTATTATTTATATACATTTCATTATTTTTTTGTTCTATATTAATTCAAAAATAGTTTGTGATATTTATGAAACTGATTGTGAATTACCTTGATACTATTTACGATTCATGGTTTTTATTAAAAATAAATTATAAAGTTGTTTTTATCATGGCTAGTATTTTACTAGAGCATGGAATCATTATCAGTGTCCTTATGGATTATGATATTTTATTAAAAAAATGATATTTATTTAATGATATTTTGGAATAATCAAATTTTGTATTTATATTATTGAATTTTTTCAAGTTCATCAAGTGATTATTATGCAGTATGATCTATATGGACTAATGATGATAAATTATATTGGGTTTAAAATGTGATATTATGATTTGTGATGAATTCCATGTATTTATTAGGATCAATACTCATAAATGGGTGGTTTATGGTTTTATATTTAGTAATTTTATTATTTCATCTAATGCACTACATTCTCACTTCATCTAATGCACTATGTTCCATTTTATGGAAGTTCAATTTCATGGTTATAAAATTGTTCCTTTTGAAATATATAAATTCAATTTGATTATTTTATGGTCATTCATATATAAATATTTAGAGAGATATTATTTTTTTATCTAACTTTTAATGTTTCCATTAATACCACCAAGTCACATCTAACTATGTTTATCTTATAAATTTTTTTTGGTATTTAGCTTAAGGAAAATAAGCCTCAAATTATGGGCATGTACTGAATAATAATTTCATTTATCTTGTCTCATTATAATATCCATAGAAAATTGGAAATTAATTAACTAAAAAATTGAGTAATTTCCATAAGCATTGATTTTATGTTTTGTAATTTTTCTTTTTCACCATAGATATCATTTATGATTACATTTGATATCCATTATATTATATTTTTAATTTTTATTAATAAATTTTTTCTAACATTGATATTTATAATATTACTTAATAAATTGATGAACTTGTAAGACCTTACCAATTAAATATCAGTTGAAATTTAATTGAAATTTCATATAAATGTTTTAGCTATCACATGGGTTGATAGTATAGGGTACTTAAACTTTGATGTGATCCTAAACTAGCCATAGGATACCTTGAGCTATGATAATAATTGTAACTTTTTACTTTATATAGGTATACTTCAATTAGATTCAACTTGACTTTTAGGAAAATATGTAAAGCTGCCAACATAGATTCCATATTTTTTGAATTGGAATAGAAAATATAGAAAGGATATAAGTAATAATGTTTTATAAGTTGTTAGAGTGTTATAAGTTTATATGTTATTTATACAAATGTAAATGAGGTTTTTATGTATATAATTTATTCCCTATTAAGTTTTATATAGAATTATGAATGAATTTTAATGGATGTCCTTTCTAGTTGTGCACTCATTAATTACATTCCTTCATTCCTAAGATGGATTAGTCCACTTCAAGTGTCCTATTGGATTTTAAATAATGTGATGAGATGAATTACTAATGAAAAATCATTTGATTATTTAAATTTTGGTGGGGTTAATACTTTTTTTATCCAATTTTCATTATAAGGTATGAAAATTATAGATTGATTTTTATAGTATTATTTCTATTGATGGTTTTTGTGTCTTAAGGTGTGAATGATAATTTCCCCCTATTCCAAAATCTATCTTGTATCTTGTTATCTAGAAGAGTGTAAATCCATTTTTATATTTGACAACATTTATAATGTTGAAGTATTAAACATTTATATAGTGTTAACAAGTTCATTATGGAGTTTTACCTTGTATGGAATTTTTTAATGACCTAGATGAATATAAATTAGATGCTTAGTTGATGGAAAACACATGACTTTACCTTCAGGGAATTATTTCAAAAACTCCTAATAGTTTGATCATGATATAAAAAGAAAGACATGAATAACCCACCATGAACTGATTATAATGGAAAAATAAATTATTGTAATGTTATTCCAAAATTTTATATTGGTCTTACTAAGATTCGAGTACTTGTTCATGGATTAGGTATTGAGTTATACTATTTTTATGACTTGTATTATTATTTGGAGGTAGATCCAGGGGTTTTTGTAGCACAAGTTATGTTAAATACCTTTTTATCAAGGATTTATGAAATGTTTTCTTTATTTATTTAGACATAAAAAAATTCTTTAAATTTTAATGGTTTTTTATTTATTTTTATTTTTTTTGCTGCATTCACAATTCTGAGAAAAAATCCCTTTATTCTAGTCTACTTGGGAAAAAGAGTATTGTTGAATATTACATATTTGGTTACTTGATCATTTTTTTGGTGTTTTCTCAATGGTAGATTAAGGGATGACTAAGTAATTATTGAAATATCTAATTATATGTTAAACTTTCTATATTGGTTTTTCTAAAACTCATAGTCATAGACATTCAAAGAAATTAAAATAAAATAATGTAATAATGTATTTTCATAAATTTACTTTAAACCAAATTAATTTATTATTAAGAAGAATATGCCACAACATTATTCTATGAATAAATATACTTATGGTATATTTTTATTGATATAAATTTATTTTTGGCTTAGAGTAGAGTGAATTATCAGTTAGAGTGGGCTCTTTTTTACCACAAGGTCTTCTTTAAATCTAATAATTAGTGTTTGTATGAATATGTTTGTACTTAGAAGTTATTTTTTTGCAATTTTTGAATTATCATCTATTAATTGAACATAATTTGATTGTATACTTTTTTAGGATATGAAAATTGATGACTAATCTATGTACGAAGTTTATCAGGATTACATTAGTAACTAAAATAGGTTTTTTTTCTTGTTAGTTATCAAATATTAAATTTTAAACTCTCAAATAATTGATTAAAATTAAAAAGTGAAGTCCTAAAATTTTAGATATTGACATAATTTTGTCTTGATTTCATTGATATGGATTTTCTGATCTAAGAGATCTCTAAACTACTAAACTAGGGTTGTGTAAATATTGATTACGTATGTATAATCCTAACTTTCTTATATGTGATATATGTTCCAATGAAGACATTATTATTTTATGCTAGCTTAATTACCCTACTTTCATCATGATTAAGTGATCTTGTTTTTCCCATAGAAACACTTATAATTATAGTTAAGTTTTACCTAGATATGGAGTAGATTTTAAAGATTAATTGCTTTTTATTGATGATTGAATTTAAAAAACTCAGTTATAGACATAAATTTTCTAAGAGAATCCTTCATGTGAAAAGTACATGATTGGTTATTTGATCAATCCCTAGGATGAGCATAAGGACATATTGCCTCTAAAGAGAAAGTCCTAAATTTTGTGAATTTTATAAAAATTAATATGAGACATGATTGATGACATGAATAAGTTATTACTCATACCTTTTATTCATAAATGTTTTAAAGATTTAAATTTTGAGGTTGTGAGATTTGGTATAAAATCCTATATTTCAACCATAGATATATCTAGAAAATATATTAAATATTTTTTATTAGTAAAATAAAATAATATGGATAACTTGGAGCATAATTTTAATGTGTCCCTAAACAATATTTTTAACCTCTCTTGAGCCAAATAAGATAATGTTTGTTTCGTGTCTTAGGTGTTGAGAGTTAATATTTTTTATTTATAACTAAAGTGTTTAAGGGAAATATAAAATAATACTCTGAGAGAAAAATAATGATGTCCACTTACAACTTTGGATAATTCATCCATTCCATAAACTAAATTATAACATCATGAAAATCATCAGTTGTCTACTATTTGCTTATATGGTCGAGTCTATAAGTGATAAAAACTTTAATTTTGATTTTAGGTTACTTTCCATTTATCTATTAAGGACTTGTATGGATGAGTCATCATAAGTTACTTATGGTATTATTTACTTATGTAAGTCTATGGGAATGACTCATTCCTTAAGGGCTAAACTTGGTGAATATAATTGACCTATTTGGACAAGATAATGAAGCTCAAAGATCCTTGCCTATGAATAAAAAAATTGATTTGTGTTTAATACATGAGGCATAAATGGTTATTATTATATTTTTTTGTTTAATGAATATTATATGTTAAAATCTATTGAAAACAAACTTTTCTTTAGAAGAGGCATTTTATATTCATTATCCATTAAAATTGATTACATTTAGATTGCCTTGGATGTTGTATCAACTATCCAACATAATTAAAGTGTTAGATATTTTAGGCTTCATTGTCATTAATATGCTCTTAGTTTCATGAATTCTTGGTATCAGCACGAGATATATGATATCTTAAATAGGCATATAAAGGTCTATTCTAATTGTTTCCTCATGTGTTGATGAAAACTTCTAAAAAATAATGAAGGCATATTTTTCACTATTTTATAGAGTTTATATGAATATTTATTTCCTATTTTTATTTCTTATAAGATTATATCAACATGTATAATTTTTAAGAATAAAAGAGATAATTATTATAGTATAACAGGGGACTGAAAAAGTAAGTACATACTTTTTATTTTAGATAAATGTTGAAGAATTACAATGTTTTGGTAATATATTAGACCTCACATTAATATGGTTCTATTTTTTGAGATAATGAATGTCTAAGTAAAGTACATGAAGATATGTAATGTTAGTCACCAGGGTAGATTTGGATAATTTACACTATCATGACAATTTATTCTAAGTTAAGGTTGCCTAGTAAATGATGAAGGTGATAAAATTATGCCATATTATCATCATGTGATGACTTTGAGTCATTTAATCCATTATTGTTATATTTTCTCCATATTAATGAAAATTGTTCCATTTTTATAATGGGAGATAATGATGAAGATGCATTGGTTAAGAAGTGACATTAAGTTACCTACATAAGGCCCTTAATGGAGTTGGAAATTACACAACTCTAAACTAAAAATTGTCTTCTTACAATTAAATGGAATAAAACTATATTTTACACAACTAAAAAATTTAGGTAATTTTATATCTAATTAGTTGTTAATGTGCTATTATTTACTAATTTGAGGGATGTTGAGACTACTTCTCTTATTAATTTGGAAAAAAATAAATGGAATTATACATTTAGAAAGTATTTTAGACAATTTATATCTTATAAAGTAGTCATAATAAAGGCTATTTTATAAAACATGGTTCTTTTCACTCAAATATAATGTCCTTGAACTAAAAATTTAAAATAAAAATCTGATCAAGCTTAAAACAAAAACTTATTTCAAGTTAAATATTATAATTTTTTTTGCATATTACTTAGACTAATCTATGTTTTTACAACATGAATAACTAAGCTATATTATGAAGTGAAGAGTTTTACCTATAAATTAACTACTATGTTACCCATGATGGAATATTGAGAGGAATTTTTAATATCTTAATTTTTGAGAAATTATGTACCTTATTGGTAGTGTATGGTTGGTTTCCACTGGTAAGTGTAAGACTACTCATAAAAGGGTGTGAACCTGTGGAGTTAAGTTAGACAAAATCATATTAAAAATTATAATTTTATTCATTTTGGATTGTTATTTTATTTAATAAATATAATTGATTTTTATATATTGTGTTTTACCTAAAAGTGGGAACATAAAGTTTTGATCAAGATGTATTAAACCCTTAGGTACCCTCTTCAGTAATTTGAATGAGGATGCGTGAATGGATGAAGGCCCTAAATGGCATAAATTTTATGATAGGTATGTTTATATTAGACCATCATGAGCTCATGATGTGATGGAGAGCATGATGAAAAACCATGAGGCTCCATGTAAATGTCTTTGAAATTTTATCCAATATCTAGTATGGGTGGGGTAGGATACTACACTAACCCATGGATGACAATATAAAATAGTAATCTGGGGTATTATAGTACCTTAACATTTATGGATGAATGCCTAATGATTTCCTCCTCTATAAAATATTATATTAATTAAACACATGTTACATTAAGCTAAGATTGTCATTAAAAAATCTAGTTGAATTATGCAGTTACAACCTACTAAAATATGTATTTTTTAGTTTGGTTTATAAAATTCTTATACATATAGTGAAATTAGTTTGAAATAAACAATTACTATTAACTAGGATTATCGATTCCCATTTTTTTCCACAAACTAAAACAATTTAGGGATATTTTATTTATGCATGATACTAAGAATCAATTTTTTGTAACAATGGCCAATGTAAAGGATCAATTGACTAAATTATTTTTATAGGTCACTTGGAAAAAGTCCTCTTTAGGGGGTGAGGATGTCATATCCTTGATATTTTGAGACTAAAAACATACCCAAATTGTGATAAATTAAAAGGTTTTACACATACTTTATGTTGTTGACCAGCTTTTTGTCAAATTTCACATGAATGGATCTTGACCTAATAAGAAGAATATTTTATGTAGTAGGAATGGATTGCATTGTGCTTATTGTTCTTTTTTTATTTCCACAAGGTACTATTAGGAGGATGTGATTGTCTTGTTGTTGATGAATACTAAATCTTAAATCTTAATTATGGATCACTTGTTTAGGCAAAACTAAACATTTTACTAAGGTAATTAAACCATATAATGTGTTAATTTCATGTTTGAAACTTGATTTCATTTTTTTTTTTAAAAGACCTTTTTAAAACATGTAACACATAAATTTATATGTTTATAAAATAGTTTGGGTGTTTTTCGCACCATGCAATATGAATTTGAATGTTAAGAATAGTGTTTACTACTTTCAAAATATATGATGTAAAATGTAAATACTTATTTTTATGGTTTAGTGTTATCCAAGCACTAAATTGGGCATTCAAGTTAGATAGTGAATCATAAATCTCAACTAGTAAGTAGGGAGCTTGAAAAGTTATAAAATAATAATAAGAAATTCCACATATTTAATTGTTTATTTCTTAATTTTTTTATTAGATTGGGTAAAATAAGATGGTTTTATAGGGATCCAACAACCACGAATGTTTAATCATAAGAACTTAAAACTAATGTCAAAAAACAAAGTCATAATGGGATGTAAAACATAAGATGTCTTAAAATAAAAATCAAAAAAGATACCAAGAAGCCTAAATAGATACAAAACAAGAAAAAATAGAATATAAACTAGACATATAAAAAATCTCCTTTGAGCTTGTCCTATCCCATGGACTAGCTCATTATGTTTCCTTGGTCTTGTCCTTTAGCAATTCATGGATCACTATACCATGGGTATGTTTCCTCAGTCTTTCCCAAAGACATTTTTTTGTCTTAATATATGGAGTCTTATGGATCCTTTTAGCTTTAGGGGTTGGCTGAGTGTCTTTAATACCTTCTAGTTTAGAATCATTATTTGTAACTTTTTTCTTGGGGGGGCACTTCTCTGTCATATTTTTTGTTGAGCTGATTGGTCTTAGATTTAAATTCATTCCATTCCTTGATGAGTCTAGCCATGGATTTACCACTTCCATTATATTTTTTAATTTAATGGCCACCGCTATAATTGAAAATTTTTCCACGTATTCATTATTACCATAAAAAAATCCTCCCGTAAATCTTTGATTTTAAAGGAATTACATTTAAATAAATTACAATATTATTTTACATTATTTTTTATCTATTAGCATTGAAAAGAATAATAAATTAAATTATAAAGGGTTTAAATATAATATAAAATAAATCATTGACAAAAAATAAATATTCTAAAAAATATTTAAAACTTCATAAGATATCCCTTATTCATAGTTTGTTTTTTATGAGATCAACTTGTGGTTTTGTCTTTGTGACACAATTAAACATACTATGAATTTGATTATTCAAAGTGAATACTAGGCCACTTTATAGACTTATAGTCTTGGGGAGGTAATTTTATAGTAAAAACTTGAAGAAATAATTGAGAAACCAATGCCTTAGACTTGGTATAGGTCAAGGTAAATGATACTAATGATTTGGTTAAGGACATTAATAAACATAAAAAAATCATAATCATGGGTTACTTGACCTATTTAGGTGAAGGTATTGAATATGGTGTTTATTTAATTTTAGTTTTTTTAATTAAGAGATGCACAGGGTTATTTTGTTGATTTTTTAAACAAAATTAAAAAACCATGAAATAGCTATTTGTATGAAAGATGTAAAGGAATGAGTGGGAATTGAATTGTCCCATGTCAATTTAGCCATTTCATGGAGTGATAAAATTTATTTAGATGCATTAATGTGACTTAGGGTTTTAAAGAGACACTAATACCCACCACCTGTAAGTAATGCACCAAGTATAATATAAGTTTGAGAAAGTTGCAATGCTCAAAATGTGTATTTAAGTAAGGAAGAAGAAACAAGTTATGAAGTGGACACTTAATTGTTTTAGGTGAGTAATTTAATTTAGACATTATACCATTATTATATGAGTATATAACCATTTAGGAACCTATGGATTTAGATGTTTTATTTTTTTCTCAACTTCTAGTATACATGTATATGTGTATGTAGATGTTTTTAGACATATATATCTATTAGTTTGCAAATATAGGTCAAGGAATTTAGTTTTTAAATTTTATGTCTTCTAGGAAATTTTATGCCTATCAAATATCTAGTTGAGAATTATTTTTTTATGATTTTTAAGATTTCTTTGATATCATCCATGGATTGATCTGCAAGTAGAGAGTGTTATTTGGTGTATTTAATTATAAAATTATAAATATATTTTACAATCTAATTTAAATCTTACCTTGTATACTAACCTTATGAGGGATAGAATCCAGATCATTCCTGTACATCTCAACGGTTAATGCTTTAGTAGGTTTATAGGTAGATTAAAATTAGTTATACATATTTTAGAATATAGTGTTGAATGATTGGATTGGCTCATTAGGTTATATCCTCATGATATGAAAGTATTTATATGTGACACTTGGGATAGTGACATATCTAAATTATGCTAAAAAAATATTTAAACACTGGTTCCAATATTTAATTAAGTCTTTTGAGTGGTTGAGGAACTAGTCATAAACAACATCTTATAAGGTAAAATGGAAAATTTAGCATGATACATATTCATAGGCTACATTGAGTATCCATAGGGTAATTTTTTAATCCTTCAAATGTTTTTATTAGTCCTTCCTCATGATGGATAAATAAACTAAATATGATTATTAGGATTCCTAGGAATATTGTGTAAATATCTAGGGAGGGAAATAGCATAATTGGTTAAACAAGATAGGGCCATCATGTGTAGATGAAAATAGGGTCTTATATTTAGGAAATAAGAGTGGTCTTGAGGTGTTCTCAAATAAACTCTATCTAACCTAAATTTTCTATGGATTTTCAATGGTGGGTATAATATGCTGATATATGAGGTCAAACTTCTAATCCTTCTAGGTATATCTAGTGCAAATCAAGTGATATTTTAAATGAATAGAGAGGAAATACTTCTATCTCTAGGTCAATTACTTTTGATTTCATTTTTATGCATGCCAAGGATACTTATG